>PVKC010040013.1:0-12423 GCA_004027635.1 Crocidura indochinensis | reverse complement strand
GAAATCACCACTGGCAGGCTTAGGGGATTATATGGAATGTTGGGACTCAAACCCAGATCTGTCCTGGGTCAACTGTGTGCAAGGCAAAAGCCCTACTGCTGTGCTATTGCTCTGCAAAAGTCTTATTTTTATTATGCAAGAAATGCAAAGCCATGCCACCTAATACTTTATTCCTCTCTTTCAATTTTACCCTCTAAAGAAAAAAGTGAAATAGAGTTTCTCTCCATCTAAAAAAATGTTGGGGGGGGGTCAGGCTCTGTGTAATTGAACGATTTGTCTAAAATCCCCAGTGGACTCTCACAGCGGCTGCCTCTGAAATAGTTGTTGAGCCATTAAATCATAATCGTCAAGTTCTAGAAACTCTTAAGAGCAGAGACAAAGAGGCGAGAAGGGAACTTCAGCTTTTTTGTTAGCTCCAAAGTTGCTGCGAATGTCCTCCTCCCCTTCTTGCATCTTCATGACCAGGAAGGAAGGGCAAAGGGAGGCTGGGCTGACGCACATAGTCTGCAGATAACAGCCCAAGCTCTCATTTACAAGGGTGAGGGGCAGGGTGGTGGTGGTGCCTCTGGGGACCTGTGTGGAAACCTCCCTCCATCTTTGTAGTTCATCAGAGAAAAATTAAATCTTGGTTCAGACTGAGCTTTCCAAATGAGTTTGCATTGTTTTAGGGCACTTCGTTCCATTTAAGTATCTGGAACATGGAAGCCGATAACTTCCAGGCCCCGAGGACAACAGTCTCACACGTGAAAATGTTCCTGTCACAGACACAGTCTGCTCTGTCTTCTCTGAATTTCTGTTAGCTTTTTTTCAACAGCAGATAAACACTAGCACTGAGCCAAAGTCCAGTAATAAGCATCTATTTCTTTTCCTTTTGCTCAGGTGTGGGGGGTTGTTGTTTGGGGGCTACAATGGTGGTACTCAAGGGACTACTTCTGGTTCTGTGCTCAAAGTCACTCTCAGCAGTGTTTGGGAGATCATATGTGGTGTTGGAAATTGAACTAGAGTTGGTCACATGAAAGGCAAGGACTTTATCTCCTGTTCTATTTGTCAGGTTCTTCTAAAGCTGTTTCTACTTTCCAGAAAGTAGAACTTGAATGAGGATGAGTGGTTGGCTTTCCCGAGAAAAGACAGTGGGAGATAAATTGGGAAGAAGTAACTTCCTGGAAAACATAAATACATACATGATGAACAAAGATATTGATAAGGAAGATGCAGATGAAGATCAGAGGGAGTTCTCTTCATTTGGGTGGGGGTGGAAGGTGTTGGGCTATATCCAACTGTCTCAGGGATCACTCCTGGGACCATCTGTGGAACCAGGGATCAAGTCCTAGTCAAATGTAAGTACCTTTCCCCTGGACTGTCTCTCTGGCTTGGGAACTCTCTTACATCTACTAGATTGTGCAACCAAGGAGAAGAAAGTTGGCAACCCCCCACCCCCCAACCAATGTGGTGACGAATGACTTGGGATCATAGAAATACTCAGCTGCAGCTAGTGGGTGTGTGAAGCCTCCCAGTCATTGTGGAGAACAGCACAGCAATTGTCTTGTGGGTGGGATGACACATTCTGTAAGACCTGGCTGTTCCACCCCAGATGTGCACCTGCTTCAAGTCACCTGCACAAGAATGTTAGAAACACCCCAATGGAGCATGTCCCTAGAGTGTGGGTAGCCTGAAAGCAAGTTGAATAAGCCTTTCAGAAGCACCAAGGATGGCAGAACCATCGGGCCTGCATGCAGGCCTCAGATCACCACTGGATGTGGTTGTAGTTAAAAACAAACAACAAAAACAGAACAAGAGAATTGTTAGCAGCACCAATAACCCAGCAAGGTTGGGAGAACCTGAGCACCAGCAGGCAAATGGTTACAAATGGTGGGGTCATTCCACATGAGCACTGTGCAAAGGGCAACTGCTTAGTGCCAATATTCCCTCTCCCACCAGAGCCAGACTCTGCCAGCAGCCCATTCTCATGGGCATACATGGTTTCATGGACCCAACCTGAAACCATTTTGTTCATGGAACTAAAAAATTGTAACTCGCTAGGCCAGGCAGAACTCTCTCCTAAGAGCCAATCTAAAATAAAAGAGCTAGCTGTGGGGCCAGAGGAGAGGGTCCCCAAAGGAAGTGGGAGTAATGGATCACTGAGCAGGTAGGGCATTTGCCTTGTATGCAACTGACCTGGGTTCAATCTTTGGTGTCCCATTTGGCCCCTGAGCTAGCTAAGAGTGATCCCTGAGCATAGAGTCAGGCATGAATCCTGAGCACCACCAGGTATGGCCCCAAAACAAAATCAAACAAAAATTAAAATGGTAGTAGTATAGAGAAAACTGTAGGTCCAGATCCCTTAATGTTGCCCTGCCCAGCTGCTTTGTGCTTCAAATCTTTCCACTGAGCTCTCAGAGCCCTTCCTTTCCCAACCCACCTTCCCTATGAGCTAAAGACCAGCTGTGGTGGGGAGAAGGAAGACCAAGTTCCAGCTCCCTCCTCTCTAGGCAGGGCAAAGAGGGAGCTATAGAATGGAGCATTGGTAAGGACTTCCCCTAAATTCTCCTACTGGGTTTCCTTTACTCCCTGCTCTGGCTTCTCCCAGAAGCTCCTCCATCTTTGTCCCAGCATTTCTTTCTGGGGCAGCCACAGACCTCAGACAGGTTCATTATCATCAAGAGCAAAGTGAGCAAAGACTGAGCTGGAAACTCCACAGATGGGGGAGAGAAGAGTGGAGAGTGGATTCAAAAGCATGAATGAGTGCAAAGTTCTCCGGACAAAGCTTCCTCGTTTCAAAACAAAAGACAGGACCAGACCATTTGCAAAGTGAAGCCCTGTAAATGAGCAGGAAACAAGTGAACATCTGAGTGGCACCACACATTATCAGAAAAGTAACAAGTCTCCATCTGTCAGATGGCTGGGATCAGAGAGAGCTCCATCTTCAGGCTGAAAGGTGATCTGTGAGGGACCCTCTCCTACTCCAAGGAAGGGATAAAACACCTCACCAAACAGGATTTACATGCTGTGAAGCAGGGATAAACCTTTGACTCAGCAAGTTCATGTCTGTGACTGGATCTTGCATGACTATGAATAGTGCAGAGCAGAAGCCGGAGCAATAGTACAGCAAGCAGGATGCTTGCCCTGCATGCAACCAACCAGGGTTCAATTCCCCAGCATCCCTTATGGTCCCCTGAGTCTCGTCAGAAGTAATTTCTGACTGCAGAACCAGGAGTAACCCCTAAGCATTGCTGGGTGTGGTCCAAGATAAACAAACAAAAAATAGCGCAAAGCAATGTATGCAAAGATAAATGTACTTTGGGTATGGAGAGGGCTCCCAGCAGTGCTCAGGGGAACCAGGGACCATTTGTACTGATGCTCTGCCCTGCTGTGCTGGCTGAGTTCAATTCTTATTTACACAATGCAGTGTTGTTCTAGCTAACAATACTCAGGCTACATCTGGTGGTGCTTGGGAACCACACTATGCTAGTGATAAGGTTCAAGGCCTAGCACATGTAAGGCAGACACTCCAGCCTCTTGAGGAGCTTCTTTACCTCTGTGCAACTAAAATAAATTCAGCACTGTTTGTGATAGCAACTGTTTGTAAACCTCTGTCCTTCAGTTGAAGATTGGTTAAAAAAAATGACAGAACCACATACTACAGTGTAATACCTGTAAACCAGGTAAACCATTGTGACTTACCTCCATTTCGGCTGATGTGAAGATCAGTGATAGAACACTTACCTTGCACAATTCCTAACAAAACACAATATTTTGCTTTGTTTTGGTTGGGGGCACAATCAATGATGCTAAGATCTTACTCCTAGTTCAATGCTCAAGAATCATTTCTGGTCGATCACAGGGAACCAGAGGGAGTGAGGGAGATCAAATTTAGGTTGACCACAGCAAAGCAAGTGCCCTACTTGCTGTACTATCTGTCTGGCCCCACCAAAGTGTTTTTTTTTTCTTTTTTCTTTTGGTTTTTGGGCTACACCCTGTGCTCAGAAATTGCTCTCGGCAGGCTCGAGGGATCATATGGGATGCCGGGAATCAAACCACCATCCATCCTGGATGGGCGGCATGCAAGGCAAATGCCTACCGCTGTGCTATTGACCCAACCCCTCCACAGAAGTTTTAAATGATGGGATTAGTTCAGGGATCTGGCTCACATAGCTGAAGAATTGCTTTGCATGTGGGAGCCTGGGTTCACTCTGGTACCATATGGTATAGGAGCAGGCCCAGTCCCTGAGAACTGCCTAGTGTGACCACCAAAACAAATAACAGAAGAACTGAGTCTGTATGGGAGGGACCTGGTATCTGTCCTATCCACTCCCTGTGACCCTGTCTCTGAGTGATTGTGTGTGCCTTCATCAGGTATGTTATTTCCAAGATGAAATATCTAATGAAGGGAGAAAACCAATAGTGTAGCATTCATGTCTCTGGAACTCACATGTACCAGTCTACTTTTATGGAAGTAACCAAAACCAAATAATTGTCATGTCAATACTTTGTCCTGTCATTTGTTTTTGTCCAAGGCACTTCCTTTTATCAGAAATATTTCTTACCTATTTTTGTTTGTTTGTTTGTTTTTGTTTTGGGGTCACACCCGGAAGTGCTCAGGGGTTACTCCTGGCTCTATGCTCAGAAATCGCTCATGGCAGGCTTGGGGAACCATAGAGGGTACCGGGATTCGAACTACCGTCCTTCTGCAAGCAAGGCAAATGCCCTACCTCCATGATATTTCTTCAGTCCTTTCTCACCTATTTTTTTACCTTGTTTTCCAGGGTGCTTTGAACAGAGAAAGAAAATGTTCTGTTTTACCCAACCAATTTGTGTGGCTGCAAACCAATCTTCTCCCTCAATTAAGGAAAGATACTGGTTCCCTCTTTAACCTCACTTTGCTGCTGGTAATGACAGTCCATTAGACTCACTCAACTATTATAGGCCATTCTGATGTAATTACTGCATGCTGCCTTGTTTACAAATGCTTGATTTTAAAAAGAAAAACTTTGGTATATTTATCTTTTTGAGATAAATTTATCTCCGAACTCATTAGCCATTAGTCTTTTAGCTCCAGTCTCTTCCATGCCATTATAATAATGACTTTGAGAGAAAAAATAAAAATGTTGGGACATTCCTGCAATTGAATACTAGATCAACATTAAGAGGATGTGAGTAGGAAGATAAGAGTGAGATTCAGGGGTCAGAGCACATGTTAGAGCCCATGCCTTGTGGATGAAATACCATGTTTGTAAAAAGAATTTCGAATTCTAATTTCTAATTTTAAAGCATCAACATTATCAATTTGCAAATGTAAAAGTTCATTCTGAGAGAATATATACAAAGTGGTTTTAACCAGTTACTCTTGTGAGGGAAATTAGTACTTTTCTAGGTAGCTGAACTTGGTGTTTTTGTTTTTATGGGTTTTTTTTTTCAATTCTTTTTTATTCCTTAAAATATTTTTTTACTTTATTTTAAAAAAATGCATCACATAGTTGACATAGTTGAACATAATACATGTTTCCAGATAAATGAAAGTAAAGTTTTTGTAAAATTGGATTAAAAAAAAGTTGAAAAAATAAGTCTGTCCAAAAGCCAAGATTGCATTTTACAGAGGATAGAACCATGACTGGACTGTATGTATCCTGTGATCAATAAAAAGCCCCAGTCTAGGGTTCGAGCCAAGACCTGCACAACAATCATGATCTCCAGTCCCAAAAGTCCATCGGAGACAATTACAACGAACTGAAACTTCTGGAAACAGAACGAAAGACACTAGCCTAGGCTCCATCCTAGGATCAGCACAAAGACCAAGACCACTAACCACAGAAGACAGATTAAAATGACAGTGAGGGAATAAAACTTCTAGAACCACAAAGAAAGGCTTCATCATAAGTTCCACTCCTTGACCTGTGCAGATACCGAGATCTCTAGATACAGAGATCTGATTGTATCACCCTGGACGGAGCAGAAGTCTTTCAAACATCATGAAAGCACCGAAGGGAGAGTAAATGAACTTGAACGGAGTCTATAGTTAATCCCATGACAATATACTCCAAGGGTAGAGAAACCCTGTATCTCGTAGTCCAAGGGAATTCCTTTTCAAATGACCCCAATATTTACTGTGCCTGTGCAGGAGGGGGAAAAAAAGGCAAAAAGCACAAAACAATTTTTTTGTATTTATCTATATACTTTTTTTGTCAAAATCTTTGTTTTGGGGTGGTTATTGAAGTTATTGTCTCCATTTATATTTATTTATTTTTCTTCTTTTCTTTCTTTCTTTCTTTCTTTCTTTCTTTCTTTCTTTCTTTCTTTCTTTCTTTCTTTCTTTCTTTCTTTCTTTCTTTCTTTCTTTCTTTCTTTCTTTCTTTCTTTCTTTCTTTCTTTCTTTCTTTCTTTCTTTCTTTCTTTCTTTCTTTCTTTCTTTGTTCAACCATGTTTTTTATCTAAAGACCATGGCTTTTATGTGGTGCTTATCTTTATTGTTGGAGTGCTCACTGGATATTTTATTTGACACTTCTTTTTGTACTGTTGGGGTGTTTCACCTTATTTTTCCCCTTTGTCTCTCAAACTGATTATAAGAGCCTCTAGAAGGACTCCGCCCATTTTTTGGCAGTGCTCAGGGGTTATTCCTGGCTCCATGCTCAGAAATTGCTCCTGGCAGGCACAGGGGACCATATGGGGCACCGGGATTCGAACCGATGACCTTTTGCATGAAAGGCAAACGCCTTACCTCCATGCTATTTCCTGGGCACCAGCATATTTGATTTTTACCCCAGTTTATTATTTTTCTCTTCTTCAAACAAAACCACATAACTAGAACTATCTAGTCCCACCTCCCAGTTAGAAGGGGAAATAAGGGAAGTACCAAGACTAGACAGGTGTAAGACCACTAAGTAGTAAGCTAGGCACAGAGAGAACCACCTATTCTAGCAGCCCCAGGGGAGAGGGAGGAGAATATGGGAGGTAGGAAGGGAATGGAGGTGTAGGGAGGACAATTTGGTGATGGGAATCCCCCTGATTTTATGTTAATATGTACCTAAAATATTATTGTCACAATATGTAAGCCACTATGATCAAAAATAAAAATTATATTATTAATAAAAAAGTATAGTAGCAAACAGATTTGTGAAAATTATTTTATCTCCAATTAAGTCATCAATATAATAGCAGAATGTTTAGTAAACTCTTGTTTTTAGCTGTCCATTCTGTTAAATTGGGGTGTTCCTATAGGTATGCGAGCATCAAACAAATAAAATTTTCCAGATATTCAAATCACCATTACTGTTACTGAAGTTTTTAGGGGTATGGTACTCAGCTGCCAGGGCTAGTGGAAGAAGGAAAATACAGGGGGTTTGGGGAGGCCCCATAGTCTCGTCAAAAAGCCCTGGTGATTTCAGCCCACCCTCATACCAGTGTACCTGAAGTTCAGTCAGATTGGTGTCCCCAAAGGCAATCATAGAGGGGTGATGAGACAAGGCCAATGGGAAAACGGTCTTCAATTCTTTTTTTTGGGGGGGGCACACACTAAGGGGTTACTCCTGGCTATGCACTCAGAAATCGTTCCTGGCTTGGGGGACCATATGGGATGCTGGGGGGATCTAACTGCAGTCCATCCTAGGTTAGCATGTGCAAGGCAGACACCATACTGCTTGCGCCACTGCTCCAACCCCTTCAATTCTTTTTTTTTTCTTTTTCTTTTTTTTTGTTTTGTTTTTTGGGCCACACCCGGTGTCACTCAGGAGTTACTCCTGGCTATTCGTTCAGAAGTCGCTCCTGGCAGGCACGGGGGACCATATGGGGAACCGGGGGATCGAACCGTGGTCCGTTCTATGTTAGCGCAGGTAAGGCAGGCACCTTACCTCCAGCGCCACCACCCGGCCCCCCCTTCAATTCTTTTTAATGTTTGAAAGAACATAGGGCACTTTTCTCTTTTCTTTTCATTTAAAAAGTTTAAATTGGAGTGACTTATTGTCTCTTTCTCAAGCCTACTGCAGGGTTTTATTTTACGGCTTGTGCTTCCTAATCCTCGCAAAAGCCCCTCTAAAGTAGGAATTACTGCTGTCTCCATTGCACAGATGAAGAAACAGATCTAGCAGATCCCAGAGAATCCAAGTCAGAGACAAGCTCCAGCTCAGATGTCCTGTTCCCAGGCTGGATTTGAACAAGGCTCTATACTCACCAGGGTGAATAGAGGGAGCGTCAGTCCAACTTTCTGTCAATATTAGAAAACCCTCTCATCAACAAAAAATGATGGGGGAGCAGGTTTGTAAAACAGACAGGGAATTTTCTTTAGCAGAAATGAAGCCTAGAAGTCATTTGGATTTCCTTATCCCTTCTTTCTCAGCACCCCACTCCTCACACTGGAAGCAGGACCTAAGAGCCCAAGTGGAATATTGCCAAGGGACTTTAAAGTCAGGTACCTTTTCTCTTTTGTGTTGAGCCAGAATTCTAACATCTCACTTCTGCCAGGATTACTGAAAGGGAAGAAGATTAAAATGTGTTACTGGGTCATTCAAAATCAAGAGAAGAGTCATTGTAGTTTTCAAAAAGAAAGTCAGAGGCTCCCAATTTATCCTTGGTAAAGAGATGGAACCTTTACCACGACCCCCATCACCTCCCTGAAAGCTTTTGTGTGGGAGACACTCCAGTTTGGTGAATGCTGTTTTGATTAATTAAAAAAAAAGTCAGCCAGACCCTCAACATCTCTAGGTCGTAATAGCTCTACCCCCACTGCCCTCCACTCTCTTTTATTGGTTTATCTGCCAACAGAAAAGGCAGCAATTTCTACCTGTTTTGCTCATTGCTGTCTCCAACATAGCAGATACTCAACAAATGTTTACAGAATAATGGATCCATGCAGACTTGATAGATTGACCTCTGTGAAAGCAGGTACCACAAACAGTCCTGAGTCACACTGATTTTGAGATTTGAGCAGCAAATTAAAACAAATAGTAGTCCAGATTTTAACTCATGAAATAAAACAAATCCCCAAGAGTCCATACTGATACACACAGTGATTGAACAATTAGAGAAGAATGACAATGCTTCCCTTCCAGAAGCGTTCTGCCCAATAAATGTAGAAGTTGGTCCATGGACAATCCAGTGGTAGAGTGCAAGCTCTACAAGTATGAGGCCACAGGCTTGATCCCCAACAGCAGTCTACATGCCCAGATGAATTCCAGTAGCCCTGCTCTTTGGGGTTACCTGGTGTCATAACTAAGTGTATGATATCTGACACAGCACAACCAACTGTGAATTCCAGGTGAGCTCTGCAACTAAAATGTGTACTAGCTCTATGACGAAAGTGTACAACCCCTGACAATACAGTAACGAATCAGGTGTAAGGTGGCCAGAGATATATTACAGGGATTAAGGTAAATGCATTGATGATGGCCAACTCCGGTACAATGTCCAGCATCACAGAGTCCCCTGCATATTGCCAGAAAAGGAGAAGGGAAACAGAAAGCACAGGAGAGAACCACTGTGAAAATTGCCATAATCAAGGTCCTATCCATATAATTCAGCATTATCCTGAATTATATGGATAGGAAGAGAAGAAGTTAGACGATTTGTCATATTAGTCTCTCACTGGTACTGCCACACGTAACCACAGACAATGGTTTAAGTCAAGAAAGATGTATTGTCTTCCATTCTGGAAGTGAGAAGTTCAGCTAGGAGGCTCATGGGGTGTATGCATTTACCCAGCCTCTTCCATATAAGTACCTCGTGCTAACCGATTGAGCCACTGGAGCTCCAGCCTCTTCCAAATTCTTAGAGGTTGCCTGCATTTTTAGAGGTTTGCTGACCAGAGCAAAGATTGGTATTGAATGTTGTCAATATTTTTCTGCATCAGATAAGAAGCATACATATTTATCTCTTCTCCATTCTATAAATGTGCTATATTACTCTGATTTTCATAAATTAAACCATCCTTAAATTTCAGGATTATACATGTTCTTGCATTATACATTATACATGTTCTTGCATCCCCCATATGGGCCTATAAAGCCATGTTCGTTGTTTGCATAGGCACATTAAAATGGGAAATACCTACACTCAAATAAATTCTTATCTAATAGAGATTGGAACTCCCAAATCTTGTAGTGCAATGGGACCTTACACCCTGATCATTGGCATAAGGACCTGGCACAGGCCTCTCCATTCTCCATTCTCCATTCATCCCTGAACCAGGAAAGCTACCTATGAAACACCCAAGGTTTTTTTCAACAACACCTGGAAGCAATCTTCTACCAGGGAAGAGTCTTCCGCTGCTCTGACATGGATCTACTCACAGGAAACTTCCCTTAACACTGAGAAGACTTAAGAGCATCAACAACCTGCATACTGGACAGGGCTTTCTGCATTGCCCTTTAATTGTAAGGTGAATCGAGAGCACGCTCTGCACCATCCTAACTGCAATATAGGACATGCAGATTCCAGGATCTTTAATACAGAAACATGATGCCAACAACAGAGTCAGTGTGGAAAATAAAAGTGTGTTGGCACTACAGACAACGACTTGGATTGGGCAATATAGTGTGCCTGGAGCCTTTAGCTGGTCTTATGTCAGGAAACATCAGGGGTTTGGTCCCCTTGTATTTAGGCCAAGGATTTTCCTATCCATGACCCTCATATTTTGATGGGCTGATGCAAACAATTATTGCCACTCTAACGCCGTTTTTTTGGGGGGGGTTTGTTTTTTGTTTTTGTTTTTGGTTTTTGGTTTTTGGGTCACACCGGCAGTGCTCAGAGTTACTCCTGGCTCCATGCTCAGAAATTGCTCCTGGCAGGCATGGGGGACCATATGGGGCACCGGGTTCGAACTGATGACCTTTTGCATAAAAGGCAAACGCCTTACCTCCATGCTATCTCCCAGGCCCCTCTAATGCCATTTTTACTGAGCTCCTTTGACTCTTATCCTTAAAAAGAAACACCCATTTTTGAGGCTAACTTAAACTAATATGCATATACATGGAAATGTAAAAATGTACTATGCCTTCAAAATTTAAGGAGTTACATAAGTTTTATGGCTTTAGAATGCTTGATATGTTGCTAAGAAATATGTATTGCAATCTGAGGACTTGAGGGACAAAGTAATTGTACATGGGTTCTGTTTTATTTTTCTTAATATTCTTTGGTTGAAAATTCAATGTTAGGATATCAGCAAGGGGACTTATGTGAATTCTGTTTATGGGTGATCATCCTTCCACTGTAACTTTACCTTGACCTCTATCTTTTGCATCTTTGTTCTCATAATTAAAAATAAAAAAAATTAAAAATAAAATGTGCCTCTCGTTGAAACCAATATTGGTTTAGGGCAATTTTCACTAGACGTGGGGAGCTTCTTCAGAATAGAACCTAGGTTCAGGGAAAGCAAAGCAGTGCAGATGGAATCTGCACTAATGGAGCTGTTTGGAGTCACTGTCCAACACCATCCTTCCACTTTGTCTTGTCGTTATAGAATCCAGAACTCAGGTTTTCCCCAGCTCCATTCTGGAAAAATGTCCAAAACAAAGACAATATGTTAGTGAAGCACAAGAGTATGAGTCAAAAATGAATAAAACGACTACAATCAGAAATAAAGAGCATGGAGTGGGGCCTTACACCCTGAACATTATCATAATGACTTTGCTCAGGCCTCAGAAGAAAAGACATTGTCCATACACCCCTGAACCATGAATACCATCCATGGAAACAAACATGGTTGTCTATAACATCACCAGGAAGCAAACCTCTACCAGGGAAGACCCCATTGCTGCCCTGGCATTGACTTACTCCAAAGAGGGTTCTTTTAACACCCAGATGACTTAGCAACAGCCAAAATTTGCTCTCAGGGCAGGGCTCTCCGCATTGCCCTCTAATGGTGAGGTGAAACTACAGGACGCTCCACAGCAGCCTGACTTTGATGTAGGATATGCACAGAAACTAAGATCTCTATTTACAGAAATCTGACACCAACAACAGGTATTGTGTGAAAAAACTTTACTGGGACCACAGAGAATAATTCAGGGGTTGGGCAATCTAATATGCCTGGAGCCCAGAGTTGGTCTTACACTAGAAAACTTCAGGGGTAAGGTCTCCTTATATGTAGGCCAAGGCTTTTCCTTTCCATTTCCCCCATATTTTGCTGGGTCTATGCAAACAACAATTGCCACTCTCACATTGCTTTTACTGTATTTCTTTAACTCTTATCCTTAACCAAAAAAAAAAAAAAGCTTACTAAACCTTCTGCTAGTGCTTTAATAAATTCATTGATGATTCAATAATTTTCAAAGATATACTTGCTACTGAACTTTTTCTTCTTTCTCTTCCATCTCTTTAGAGTTTTTCTATTTTCTATTTTTTTAGTAACTGCTTTAGGTCATCTTGAAGCAAATATATTATGATCAGTTATGTCAGCTATGTGATGCATTTTCTTTAAACAAATTTAATAAAAAAATA
>PVKC010040012.1:0-12414 GCA_004027635.1 Crocidura indochinensis | reverse complement strand
CCCCCAAATTTGTGATTTTCTATCCCTATTAGTTAAGAATTTCTATCTCTATATAAGATTCCCCTATTTTAATATGCCTATGCAAAAAGGAACAATGCCACACAATACTACAAGTACAGATGGAGGCAAAAATAACAAGTTAAACAATCTCTATACCCTGGTTCTAACCTGAACTCAGATCCCAAGAGAAACATATATATTAAAACTTCCTACTTAACAGATAAAAGAAAAAGGATGGGGAAAACTATCTCTACATATGGAAGTATAAATTAAGGAAATGAATCTACAGAAACATACAAAGGAAATACCAGTATCTCCTTAAGTCTTTTAAGATAATCTGGGGAAGGGAATAAAATCTTTTATTTGCACTGTGGTCTTGTGGAGTCTAGAGAAGGTTCACAGAAGTCAGGGAACAAGTAGTGTCCTCAAGCTGAGGCTCTCTCCTGAGCTGAATCTGATAGTAAGCAACAGTCTATAGTGAGGGAAAGTGAGAGAAAAGGGGCCACATAAAATAAATCAACAGGAGAAATGGTGATTGGGAGGCTGTCTTTTTAATTTGGGAGCTGACTGACAGCTTGCTATTGCAGAGGGAAGGTTCTGGCTCCTGAAAGAACTGAGGGTAAAGAGGGTTAAATAGGGAGAGATAATGGATCAGGGTTAAGAAGGTGAGAGGATTTGTAAGGTTATTGCAGGGACGGGGTTAACACGGATTATATACAACATACACAGGCATTATGTACAGTAAAGACAATCTGTATTCTTAACCAATGACTCCTTCCTGAGTTTTCCAGTTGGAGCCACCATTTCCAGTTTCTTCATTTGTCTATTGATTTCAGAGCATCAAAAAGTTCAAAGTAGGGGGCAGAGCAATAGTACAGCAAATAGAGCACTTGCCTTGCCGAGAGCTGACCTGGGCTCAACCTCCAGCACTCCCATATCATCCTCTGAGTCCCACCAGGAGTGGCTCCTGAGCACAGTGGCAGAAATAAACCAAGGACTGCTGGGTGTGTTTCCCCTTCCCCAGAAAAAGAAGTTCAAAGTGAATATCAGATGAGTAGAGATGCCTGAACAGGAAACACTTGAATTCGTCATGAGTCACCTTTGAAAAGCACAAGGTGGGGCCGGAGAGATAGCATGGAGGTAAGGTGTTTGCCTTTCATGCAGAAGGTCATCGGTTCGAATCCTGGCATCCCATATGGTCCCCCGTGTTTGCCAGAAGTAATTTCTGAGCATGGAGCCAGGAATAACCTCTAAGCACTGCCGGGTGTGACCCCCAAAACAAAAAAAGAAAAGCACAAGGTAACTTAAGTCTGTCTTATCCAGAGATCCTCATAAGTCTAGAACTGTTGAAGTGATATACTTTATGCATATTGAAGTTGTTCTCCACCCCACATAAAATTGATTCACAAGAGCATTAATTAATGGCAACATCATCATTAAATGGAATTTTCCTTGATCAATTCCCTACTTCCCAGATAACTGTTTGGGTTTGTTTGTTTGTTTGGTTTTGGTTTTTGGGTCACACACGACAGTGCTCAGAAATCACTCCTGGCAAGCTCAGGGAACCACATGGGATGCCAGGATTCAAACCACTGTCTTTCTGCATGCAAGGCAAATGCCCCACCTCCATGCCATCTCTCTGGCCCCCTTTCAGATAATTGGTCACTCAGTACTATCTGGTCAGACACCCTACCCTAATTGATATGATAATTGATCATAATCAATTATTTCCCTGCTTCTCATCCTTCCCAGCTATGATTCCTGCCAAGGCTCCAATCTGGTCCCCATCCCTCTCAGTTGTTTCCCTCCCCTCCCACTCCACCACCAGGTCATAATCCCAAATTGTAGAATAAAAATATCAAAAATAAAGTCCACAAGTTGGGTGAGACCACCCCAAGCACCATGTTTCTAACCAATGGGTTTCTAGGCCAACGATCTGTGGCGGAGAAATAATACACCAAGCAGTCAGTAAAAGTATTCATTAGTCATTTCACTTTATTTTCTCTTGGCCTTTCTGGGCCATGTGCAGCCTCTGTGCTATGTCTGCCTACTTCCTTGTCCTTTCTCTGAGGAGCTCTGTCTCCAGCCCCCAGTCAGACTCCTTTATTATTCAGAACCCCACCCACCAGAGTGGGGAAATTCCTGTAATTCAGGTGGACTTTTACATACCAAAAGAAGAAGTTAGGGAAACAGGAAGTTGGGAGATGGGTTACACCAAATGATTTATCAATCAGCTACTTTTAAATTACATTCTGAGAGCAGTAGGACTGTAAAAAAGATTGGACTGGGCAAAAGCAAATGACTTCAAGCAATGTATAGCCTTACCTCAGTCTTTTGAGAACACATCAAAGGTGTCAGTTGGTGACTTTAATAACAAAGGTGAATTACAAAGTATACCATATTTGCCAGTGTATAAGATGACTGGGCATATAAGACGACCCCCTAATTTTGCAGTTAAAACATAGGTTTAGGCCTATATTTGCTGTATCAGACAGAACGTTCCTGTGCTGCAACTGTATGTACCACAGTGAGCCAATCACAACAAGCAAAGGTTCAAAGGTTATAGTGTAATAGACTTCCTCTCTGACTCTGGCCAGAATGAGCAGGCTTCTTACAGTGTAGATTCGGATCCAGAACATTGTCTAATTTGCATGTATTAAAAGCCTGCTTGGATTGGCTGAGTTAGAGAGGCAACTGAGCAGCCTGGCAGTGACTGGTGCAGGATCGAGTTGGAAAATTCTTTTGTGGCAATATTCAGACAATTTTCGTTTAGCGGCATATTGAAATATTTTTCGGGATATATTCGGCATATAAGACGACCCCCGATTTTCAGTTGATTTTTTTTGTTTGTTTCAAAGGTCGTCTTATACACCGGAAAATATGGTACTTCCTAGTACTTAGTGGTTTCACTTTTCTTTTATGACTATTGGAGTTAGAAAGCAACATAGTGATCTGTTCGTTTGTGTTTGGGCCACACCTTGTGGTATTTGGTGCTAGCTCTGGCTCTGCCCTCAGATGCCCTAGCAAGCTCTGGGTATCATGTGGTTGCTGAGATCGAGCTGTCCCTGCTATACTATCACTTTGGCCCCAATATGGGAATGCCTGATAATTACTGAAACTCTCCAGCAACTCCCTATTTTCATCATCCAGAAGTTCAAGAAAGAAAAGCAAAACTCCAATTCCTTAATATAGCACAACTCATACAATCTTACATTGGCTGCACACAGACATACATTGATGTGTAAGCATATTCACCTGACTCCCTTTACTAAATGTTCTAGTTCTTTAGAGAGACAACATGCCCAGTGGTGCCTGGGGACTCCTCCCAACATGCTCAAGGAACCGTGTGATTCTGGGAATTGAAGTGAGGTCTACCCCATGCAAAACAAGAACCTTTACTGTACTAGCTCTCCAGCCCCAGCCCTCAAAAGTTCTTACCTGTTGCAAATATGGCAATAGGTTTTTGATAATTAAGTTGTTCATGAGGCGGAAAAGGCAGAGTTGAGTCATGCAAAATAAAGTATTTGGAGATCATTGTCGTGATCAAAATATAAAAATTGTAAAAGGAGAGAACAGTTTGAACTAAGTAGGCAGTGTTTTGCTCAAATGGCTGTTTGGAGCTGGGTTTCATGGATTTTGCTAACTGGGAAAGGAGAAAAGACATCACCAGGGAGTGAGAGCAATAGGAGTAGCATTGCCAAGGTTCAGAGTCAAGAAAGTTCTGACTCATTCAAGAAATGTGGTGATTTCTCCAAGTAGTTCTAGTGAGTCAACAAAGAAGTAGAAATGTGAAATAAAACTCTAGAGTTAGTACTTGCTCAGTCTCTCCCATAAAACCTAGTGAAAATAATTTAGAAATCTATCTTCATATGCAATTCCCTGAATCTAGTTTGCAGCTATATTCATGCTACAACCATTAGCAATCTATTCCTTATTTAGCTTTCCAATTCTCTCTCCTGGGACTTCCCTGTATCAATACTTGTTATATGTAAGGAGGGACAGAGGCTTAGAATGTAGCTATTTCATTAACCTCAATTACGGGAAAATTTTTTATAATTTAATATTTAATAATTCCTTATGTCTAGAGGTCCTAACTCATGGGCTGTAGTGATAGCACAGAGGGTAGGGCATTTGTTTTGCACACAATCAATCCAGGTTTGATCCCTGACATTCAGTACAGTCTCTTGAGCCTGTCAGGAGTAATTTCTGAGCACAAGAGCCAGGAGTAAAGCCTGAGAACATTGACAAGTGTCCCACATTTTTAAAAAAGGTAATAGCTTGCATCTTGGCTGTTAGAGATAGACTAAAGCTAGATGAAGCCAACTAAATACCTGAAAGCGGTATAAAGAGTTGACCCTCATCCAGAAAGAAAAACTACTTCTCATTCAGAATGATGGAAATGAGAGCTTGTGCTATCGTGTACTATAAGGTCTACTTACATAAAGTTAAGTGTAAGAAATAACCATATTGGGGCTAGAGTGATAGTAGAGCAGAAGATGATGAAGGCAATCTAATATGCAGATGGGATACCTGGGACAAGAAAATGGCAGAGTAAAATGGGAAGAATGTCTGTGGCATGAGATAGTGGAGAAGATTTGTATGGGCCTATAGCATGAGTTTGTCTGTTTTTTGATAAGCTTTCACCGGCCAAGAGGCCAGTTGGAGACAATATCAGGTTGATGTTGATCTCTTCATTTCTATCCTATGCAAAGATTCAGCTGCTGGATTCAGGTGTTCTTCCTCAAATCATCAAAAGCTTCCCCTCAACCCTTCTTGGCTGTATATATGAAATATTATACCTAAAATATATCCCACATCCATCTCTATGTTCCAAAGAACTCACATAACTGTCCACTTGAGCCGTCACCACCTCTAGCATGTTGTCTCCTTCTCACCTCAAATTTTGCTCACCTAACTGTACACTTTTTGACCTCCCATAACCCCTTTTCTCTTCATGGTGTTCCCAAAGCACTGAATAGAGCTGGTGTGGGTGGAAATAACTTTGTATTACATTTGCCCTGCTAATGCTTGTTATCACCTATAACCATGCCTTTTGATTAACATAAGAGTTTGTCTGTTGATTAAAGCTGACTACTTCCAGGTGAAAGCAACTCCAAAGATGCCTACATGTAGACTCAAGAGAGAGCTATGCATTGCTGTCCTACTAGGAAAAATACAAGAGAGGCATTATTTAGAAAAGATGGTGGTTATCTCAGAAAGTGGACAATACCATTTTGGCTGTCCTTCTAGCTGTGTATCTTCCTGCTGTGCCGCACTCCTCCATAAGAGGAAACCATTGCAGTACCACATGACAGTAGGAGCTTACATTGTACATGGATGACCCAAGTTCAATCCGAAGTCTCCCCTATGGTTCCCTCAGTCCTGCTAGGAGTGATACATGAGAACAGGAGTAATCCAAGAAAACCTTACTAATTGTAATCCTAAAACCAAAAATAAAGAGAATCCTATTAACTAGTCATAGAGTAAGGGATGACTAAAAGACCCCCTTAAAATGGCATGGCAAATTATGCAGTGCCCTTCTCTAGCATATTCTTCAAGAATACCCCGAAATGAAAATGCTCTTTTCTTATCTCGAAGGTGCACAAGAAAAGGATAAAATAAAATGTGTCACCTCTTCACTGATACTTTACATGGTCAGCAGTTCATAAAAGATTGGGAGCCTTAGTCTCAGCTATCATAATTTCCCTCACAGATGTACCAAGATATCCCTTACTGTTACAAATGAAGGGGTTCTTTATCCCATAATCTCTGATCTCAACTTGGTGGAGTAAATAAAATCCACCAGATATGACCAAGTCCAATAATGCGGAGTTTGAGAGAGAGGAATTTAATGTGAGTTTTCAATGCACAACCTCACCATTCAACCTATCAAGTATTCACTAATACATTCATTCATTCTTCTACAAGCCATTGATATATTCTTCTTGTATTTATACATTCACCATATGGTATCCATCCATATTTCGCTCATTCAAGGAATATTTTTCACATGCCTGGATTGGTTCTGGAGTGCGTGAAGTTCTGCACTATAGAAAATTCTATCCAGACAATCTGAATATTGCAAATTGTAGATTCCAACACATGAGCACATTTTTGAAGCCAGAGTTCCCAAACTTATTTAACCCTCTTCAGGAAATAAAATTATTCAGAGTCCCCTTAGAACTCTATCTTTTTAAGAAAATATGCAAAGAGTACACCTTCATTGTACATACTACTACCAGAATCATTTTAGCATCACTCACGTTAGTGCTTTATGCCAATAGATAAGGGCTGTTATAGAGAGAGCTGAAAAGTGCCTGGGGAACCCATCACCCTTTTCTTTTAATGTAGTAATTCAGGACAGTTCTAAAAAGTCAATACTTAGACATTCAAGATCCTCAGGGAAGAGAAAGAAAGATCAGAGTGGGAGAATAAATCCTGGAAAATGAAGAGATCTGGAGGAAATCTTACCCTTCCTGCTATCTGATGCGTATAGAACTCCGACAAAAAGCACTAAGCTCAGATGGCAAGTTCACTGAGCCCCTGAGTGGATGGGAGAAAGGCAGTCAGCTCTGCCTCTCAGCACTGTGGTCTACTAACCTTGACCTGCCATAGGCTTCTCAAGGCATTGAAGTTGTGCTTTATCCTCTGTATTTACCCCAGTGAGTTGGCCTTTGCTCATTCAGATTGGCTCTCTGAATTCTGAATCTGAAACCTGTATTATTAATTGGGCATTTAGAATTCAGGCCTTTCTATTATCTTAAATTTTTACCCCTACTGTCAGATGAACACCTAGCTTTCCATTCCAAAGAAAGGAATGTAGATGACATAAGTGTGATGAGTTTGCTCTTTGCTCACCACTGTGTGGTTCTAGACACATGTTTTAACCTCTCTGAGCCTCAATTAGATCATTTATCAAAGACACATTTTCTCCAGAATAAATTACCTGCTGGCTCAAGAGAGTCTAATATAGTCTGCCTGCAGGATGACTGGATTTTATTCCTGGTACCATATGTCACCCTGAGCATTGCTGAGTATTATCTCTGAGCATTAAGCCTGGAGTATCCCCTTGCACTACTGAATGTGGTCCAAAAACCAAAATAATAATAATTTCTTTGGTTTCATCAACCCCTCACCGTGTACCAGAGTTTCTGTTAAGCATGTTCACTAGTTTGTTACCTATAATACTCAAAGCAACTCTCCAAGAAAAATAGGTTGGAAAATTGAATGTTGCTTGGAAATATGGCCTTTCTGTTAAATGGGAAGAGTTAGTGCCTCTGAATGATCTATTTCACGCTACTTGATCCTGGGATTCTGTTGACTGATGGTCCATCAACCATAGTGAAGCAACTAAAGATTTCAGAATGTCCAGTAATATGAAGTCTAAAACAATGGAAGACAAGACATTCCTACAGCCACAAAACTGCAGTATTCATGAAACAGAGCAGCTGTCACTGAAATTGGACCCATTCAACTGAGTCCCAGCCAGATCAGCCAAGCTTGGGTCAAACCACAGGAACCTGATCAGTAACAAATGAATGTGGTTTACTCCTGAATTCTTGGATACTTGGTTTTGCCCCCTCAAACTAATACAATAGCATTATTCGAGTTTCTAAATCATAGACAAGCACATTGGAGAACAAAAAGATTAAGTAAAATGACCAAGATAGGAAGTGGCTCAGCCCGACCTTGATCTTTTAATCATTCTGCAATATTGCCTCTCACTAAGCTTTGCCTCTTCTATAATACGATCTAATCTGAGGGTGTTATGAGAATGAGAAATGCCGGTGCAAAACACCTTGCCCTGTGCCTATTAATTTATTGAGCATGCTGCTACATGCCAGGCCCTGCTCAGAGAGCTTTGCATGAATTAGAATAATAACACTATCGGCCACTCTGGTGACTTACGGAATTGCACAGAGATGTTCCCCGTCGATCTGCCTGGCTGTCCCCTGAGGACTGTGGGGTCCTGGAGCGCAAGGCCGTGTCCTCTATATCTCAGCCTGGTCCACCCACCCTGGTGCTGAATGCTAAGCAGAAACCCAAGTAATTTTCTGGAAGAATGGTTTTAGAGTTAACCAGAAAATAAAAGTAAAATAAAATAGGAATATGTCTTTAAAAAAAAAAAAAAAGAACTGGTCCTATGAAGATGTGTGACAATAGTGAACCTCAATATTTTTATCCTCATTTTTTCCCTCTCTTGTTTATTGCATTCACATCCTTAGCTATATGTGTGTATTCCTATGTTTTTGCTTGTCTCCTTCATGCTCACAGACACAATCACACATATATACTATTATGTCAAAACAGTAGCTCAACAATAACATGCAGCACCTTGGCAAATCACATCGCTGCTAAAATTACACCAAAGTTCATTGTTGGTTGAATTTTTTTGAGATATCCTATTTTATCTCTCCAATTTCAAGCTAGAAATCCATCTGAAACTTGAGCAGCCACATGCAGGGCTGAGTGGACGTGCGTGTGCACATGCATATGCACACACACATATGTATACATGCACACACAGTGCCTGGATTTTGCACCTCCTGGAATTCTGTCATATTGGTTGCCAACACAGAAGGGGCACACGTCTGAGATTCTTGGCTGCTCCTAATTGCACGGAGACTGGCATGCTTGTGTCTTTTCCCTGAGAGAGCTTTGTTTTTCCCCAAGGTCTAGAGACTGTCTGCCTTTGTCCTCTGGTTTAGCTGAATGTGGGCAGTTAGACATGCCCCTTACTTGCCTGTGAAATGCCAAACCTGTGCCTGAGAATTGCCTGCCATTGACAGGGTTATGGCTTTGTATGTTACACAAAGAACAGAAGATGTGCTAGTTGGTGAAATCCTAGATAATGGGGTACTATTCTGAGGTTCCTATCCCGCTGTCCCAGGTGCTGAATTTCAGTCTACTAGCTGACATTTACCATACTCCCCACACCCACCCAATTCCTCCAGCCTTTAAAATTAGGGGTTTACTTTCAGATTGGCAACTTCTCTTAAGAATCTGGAAAAGTTGGTAGCAAAGTGTCTCACATCTCTAGGTCACAGTGGCTGGATGACTGAGTCCTTTCCAGTGATGTTCACCCCTCACTTAGCACCACTCTGGTCACTCCACTCTCTCTCTCTTGCTCTCTCTCTTTCTCTATCTATCTATCTATCTATCTCTATCTCTCTCTTTCTATGTGTGTGTGTCTGTCTCTCTCCTCTCTCTTCTCTCTCTTTTTTGGTTTTTGGGCCATACCCAGCAGTGCACATGGAATACTCCTGTCTCTCTGCTCAGAAATTGCTCCTGGCAGGCACGAGGGACCATATGGGATGCTAGGATTTGAACCATCATTGGTCCTGGGTCAGCCGCTTGCAAGGCAAATGCCCTACTGCTTTCCTGTATCTCAGGCCCCAGCCACTTTCTCTTTTTAGTGAAATGGAGGTTAAGGTCTAATGGTGATTACATTAGCATGCTTGTGATTTTCAAATATAGCAGAAAAATATCTTGTTCATGTCATCATCAAAAATATTTTAGATAGATGAGAAGATAGTACAGGAAGTAAGTTGTCTGCCTTGCATGCAGCTGACCATGATTGGATCCCTGCCTCTAAATGGTTCTCCAACCACTGATGGAAGAAATTAACACATACAGATTCAAATGTAATCCCAAATAATTTTCATTTGTGTCCCAAATTATTCCCCAATAACTTTTTACAGATATAAACTAAAGAAATCACATATTTGAAGGAAATTGGCAGTGAACACATTTTTGTGATTATAATGACCTTCTCTTTTAAATACAACCCTTTCATTGACAACCATACATGACTGAAGCTGTATTATTGGTTAAAGTTTATAGTGGACATCTATTGATTCCTCCTAATGGGAGGCAGGCAGCAGAATGAACAGAAAAGACATTTTGACTTCATGCAAACTGGGCATTGAATCTTCCCTCAACAACTCGACCCCTCTAAGGACTTGCCAAATTTCATCAACTGCGATCCTCATAACTCTAACTTGTCAAGGGAAAGTGATAGAACCCCCTTCATCAAATTACTATGAGTATCTCAGAAGAGATTGCTTCTAGATGACCAAGGCAAATATAGGTTCATTGCCAATTCTCTAAAAGAAATTTCTTAGCCCTATCAGGAAAATACAAAGAAGAAAGTAACAATGAGATGATCTTGTAAAAACTCCAATTAAGTGAATAACTGTAAGGTAAGTGATATCACTGCTTGTCTCATTTATACTATTCAATCAATACAGATTCACATGAATGAGACAAAGAGAGGTTGTGACCAACAGTCAGCTCCCCTTACTTCCTCTGAACAGTCTTCCATGTTTCCAAATTCCTTGCTATCAGGTGTAGTTACTAGATTTGTGATTGCCCAAAAGATTAATGAGTATCTGTCTCTTCTGCTTAGATCTGTCACTTTTTTCTCATTGCCCATCTGATGACATCTTATAGCAGCAACAAAATGACATCTAGATGCAGGTTAAAAGGTGAAATGCAAGAGATGCAAAGTTTGGGCAACATCAAGAAGAGTTTCCTGATGTTCCTCAAGTAATCCATGGGTATCCTTATATTGGAGGCATGATAACTGGGAGTCTTTTTGTTTGGAGATTTAGTTGTTCAAAGGACTGTTCCTTGCATTTCCACAACAAAGAGCTTATGAAGCTTGGAGTTTCACTCTTATCTTCCCTTGAGGAATAGTTGTGGAGTAGTAAGACCTTTGGGTTATCCTTGAAAATGAAATTTAGAATGGTTCTCTCCATCTATAGCCATTTCAGTCCACACAATGTGCTGCAGTTTTGTAGCTTATGTGTCATAGTTGATCATCATATTGAAGTCTTTGTTTTACAGTTGCAGAGTTACTGCACCAATTCACCCTATTAGTGTGTGAAGAGCTATTGTCCCATGAAGCTAGAGATAGTACAGTAGGCAGAGCTTTTACTTTACATGTGGCCATCATAGGTTTAATTTGTAATACCCTATATGACCGTATATGACCCAGGCCCCAGCAGGAGTAATCTCTGAGCATAGAGTCTAGATTAAGCCCAAATGATAGATAGATAGATAGATAGATAGATAGATAGATATAGTCATAGATAGATATATATGGCCTATCTATGGTCATAGATAGGTATATATGGCCTCAAAACAAAGTAAATACAGGCAGAACCACTGTGTCAAGGTTCCTTCCCCTCTCCCTCATTCCTTCATTTCCCAGTTCTACTGAGACTATATCAAGAATTTTTTCTGCTGGGGATCATATAAGCTCTTCTTTGTTTCTTTATTCTTTGCATATGAGAGTGTCATCTAGTTTCATATTTTACTTTCTGACTCACTTCTATTAGCATAACACCCTTTAATATAATCCAAGTTGAAGTACACTGCATGATGTTATCATTTCTCATAACTTATTAGAGTTCCATTGTGCCTATTTTTCTATCATTTATTTGTCTATTCCTTTTTTGTTGAGCACTTGATTTGCTTGTAGATCTTAACTATTATAAGTATTGCTACAATGAGAATAGATATGTATATGTCCTGCACAACCATTTTTATTTTAGGCCCACACCTAAGCTGTGCTCAGGTCTTACTCCTTGCTCTGTGCTCATGGGTCATACCTGGTGGGGTTTGAGGTACTACACAAGACATTGGGGTCAAATCTAGGTCAGCAAGAAAAGTGCTCAAGTTCCTCAGTGGTCAATAAATATTGTCTGAGTACTTATCAGAAGCTTGGAAGTCAGGTTGGAGGAATGAGAAGGAAGCAAAGACTTTATGCATTCAAGAAATTAACTACCACTGATAAAGAGACGACTGGCATTGATCATCTACTTCTCTGTCTCATTGGCTTCAGTCCATACTCTTTGAAAGTAGCCTTGAAGACTCTCTAGTGCAAATTCTGCATTGAATCACCTCTGTAAGACAGAGTTGTCAGAAACGATGTGCCAAGCACCAGTGTGATGTCTCTCAGCCCCACTCTTGTCTCCCAACACTTCTGTATAACACGCTGGAAGATAAAAACTACAATCTCAGCAACTCTTGACACCTGGCTCCAGCTTGTGATTCTAGTGATGTCAGGGACTTGCAGAGGGCAGTCTCACAGGCAGGTGACAGTATAAAACAGCCCCACTCTTAGGATTATATCACATCGATGAAACAATGGGGTCCTTGGAGACTATTGATGCAGAGAAAATTGTAAAGGAAATTGCAGAGCCCTCCTATGGATCTGGGCTATAAGAAGTTCCCTCAAGTTAGCCACACAAACCACTTAATGCATGAAAGTATTACCCACATAAGGTGTAAAGCCTAGACAGCCAAAACCTGGTGGATATAGCTCCAGCTATGGTCCATGCCTGGCCAAAGGAGCTCCACAAACTCAACAACAATGAAGTCATGGAAGAATCATATTGTCTCCAGATG
>PVKC010040011.1:0-12441 GCA_004027635.1 Crocidura indochinensis | reverse complement strand
CCCTGTATGAAAAGAAGCATCTAACTCTGGCATCCATGACTTAGCAGTGACACACAGACAAAACACAGCTGTGGTCTTGGGGGATGGTGGACAGAGGCCAACACACATCCTCTCCACTATAGAAACATCACTGCAAGACCTGAAAGACAAATGGCTATTTCATTTTTGCACATTTTTCCATACTTTTCCCAACCACTCTGTTTGTCTTCCCTAAATGGAGCCTGGCTGGGGCAGAGAGGCTGGTCTGAGCCCAGCTTCACAAATGCCAGAAGTGAAATGTTGCCAGAAACTTGGTCTTCTGGGGTCTTGCTCTGGACTAGGCTATGGATCAGAAGAAGTGTGTCCAGGGGCATGTTCGAGGGGGGTTAGGCTGAGAGACCTGTAACTGATCACGTGTAATTACCTTCATCTCCAGCACACAGGGGTTACATCAAAAGGAGGAAAGTGCAGGATTGGGTGAAGGTGTCAGAGGAGGAGGTAGCTCAGGAAACATTCTAGGAGGATAGGTCAGCAACTCAGAGAATCAGGGTGGGCAGGACCACCCAAGGAGAATCAGAATGTGGTGGGGACAGTCAGTGTCTGAGGAGCTTGAGGAAGGAGTCTTCATGGTGGGTGGTGGTGGTGGGGAGACAGGCTCTGATCAAAAAGTCTGAGCAGCTGGAAAGGAAGGATGACACTGGAGTGACTTTCTGGGCACCTCTGATGTGTGGAGGGCCAGAGAGGAGCTCCACGAAGAAATTTTCTTTTCTGATATTCCCTGCTCGGATTCTACTCTGATCAGGGTCTCCGCTCTACTCTCCCCATCCTGTACCCTGTGACCTCAATAATTATGCCCCCTGATCTTAGTCTGAAGTTCCAACCTAAGCCTCCCCCCTGTCTCCCTCTGGGTGAAATCTCTGGGCACTTAAGAAGGAATAGGAAGGCCTGAGAGAGGTTGCAAGTTAGCCCTGGGCCTGAATTGTGACCATCTGCAAAAGGCACCCAGGAAATTCCCCTAAAATAGGGTCCCCCTAAAATAGCTTCCCCAACCCTACTAACCTGCATGTGCTCATTAGGTGAGAAAAAGCTACTTTTCTTCTGAAAAATGGGGTGAAAAACATAGATAACTAAGCTTTTCTCTTTCTCTCCTTCAGCAAAAGTCTCAAAGAATAACCAACTCAACAGCAGATGGACTGGTTTTTAGCACTCCTGAGGGGGAGAGAATGGAGTCAGTCTGTCTCATATCTCTAAATCAAGAGGACGTGTGTGTGTGTGTGTGTGTGTGTGTGTGTGTGTGTGTGTATGTGTGTGCGCATGCGTGTGTGTATGTGTGTGTGAAAGAGAAAGAGAAAGTCTGTATGTGCCTGTATCTGTCTATGCATGCCTGTGCTTGCTCATGTATCTGCATTTGTTTGTTGCTCTATTTGTCCATGTGTGTCACTGTTTATATGCCCAGGTGTGTTCATCTGTGTATGTGTATGGCATATGTCCATTTTTGCATTTGATCATATTTTGCATCTGTGCAGGTTTATGTGTATTTATGGGAATCATGTTTATGCCTAGCCATGCTTAATTATGTGTCTGTATATGTTTGTGTGTGTGTCCATGGGGAGCAAAGGTGATGGATGAGTGGCAGGAGGAGAGGGAAAAAGGGAAATTGTGAAGATGAGAAGCAACAGCAAAAAATAAAAGGACCCAGAGGTCAACATGGGAGAAATTAGATGTGGGATGTAGCAAGTGGGGACAGGGATCTTGGAGAAAAACGGAGATAGAGAACCTAACAATGAGAAGGGAAATGGTCCATCTAAGATCTTTCAAATGGCTCCCTGCCCACTTGTGAGTCACCTGAATGAACCCTCTACAAAAGCAGATATTTTGAACTAGGGTTCAGGGAAGGATCAGGAGAGTTGAGTTTATTCCATCCCACTCACTCATCCACCCTAAAAACAGAAAGTAGAAACAAGTCCCTCAACTGGACTTGAAGACAAGATAGGTTCTCTTTAAGCTTTCCTTATTTACAGACAGTAGGAATAAACAAGGCACTATAAGAGTGCAAAGAAGATGTGGAGCACATCACTGTACCACAGTCCAACAAAAACATCTTCTCTGAACCATTTGCAAGTGCTCCCAAAGAATCTCCAGAAGCTCTGGGAACAGGTTGGTACTGTCAAACCTGGACAACTGTGGGACAGGTCACTTCTGGAGTCTATAGGGTCCAACACTTAGCCAGATTTTTCTGTTCAGGTCCCTTGCCTGGTGTTCCCAGCTCTGCTGCCTGCCAGTTGTCATGGAGGAAAGGTTTTCTCCTTGCCACTGACCTGCTCCTTCCCCTAGAGGCTCCAGGTCCCATTTCTCTGCCTCTTCCAGGGATCTCTTACTTAGCTTTTGGATTTCTGGATTTGCCTCTTGGGGTATTATCGCTAGTAACATTATTCTTCATATGTTCAACATTTCCAAGCACTTCCCACGAGTGGCAACTATGTTCCATTTGATCTCACTAGTTTCCTTCCACCCCAATTAGCCAGGGAGGAGTTTCGGAGGATGCTGGAACCAGTCTACCTGGACATGTACCCTCACTCTTCATTTTACTTTTTCCATGAACTGGTACTTTATGTTGACTTTGAGGGTCTGGTTTCTTTGTAAAAGTCAGATGCTGATCATCAGCTCTACTCTGGGATCCTACGAGAAATAAAGAAGGTATGTGCCAAGACTGAGGAGTAGCACCATTGTGGTCCAGATGTATAAGAATTGGGACTGGAGCGGTGGCACAAGTGGTAGGGAGTTTGCTTTGCACACAGTAACCTAGGACCCGGTATTCCATATGGTCCCCCAAGCCAGAAGCGATTTCTGAGCGATACCAGGAGTAACCTCTGAGCATCACTCGGTATGCCTCCAAAAATTAAAAAAAAAATTGTCAATCTTCAATAGAATCAAGAGACCCAAACTATAACAAGCAATACACAAAAGAGACCTGTTACACTAGCAGTGCAGGGGGCTAAGTGTGGAGAGATGGGATGCATGCTGGTGGAGGGAGGTCATCACTGACAGTAAGAATGACCCCCATTCACTGTCACTATGTACCTAAAATACAACTGTGAAAGATGTGTAATTCACATTGGTTTCAATAAAAATGAAAAAAAAAGTGTCAATTTTTTTGTCCTGTGCTCAATCACGTTCTGTAGTCTAGAAAAGGGCTGGGAGATCATAGTCCAGTCTGGACTCCAACCTCCACCTGAATAACTACAGATATACCAATCATAACTCAGTTCTGAAACTCAGCCAGCTTCCTCTCTGCATGAATAGATCCAAACCTGCAGCCTAGGTCAAGTTTTGTACCTGGGATTTGGGGAGAGAGCGGAAACAGGATGGGATAGAATGAATTCCATGCAAGTCACCCAGACTCCACTAGGCCCTGGGTCCTCTTTGCTCAGATTCCTGCTGAAGTATGAGTCAGGCACATCCCTCTAACAAGGGCAAATGTTAACATCTCCTCTGACTCTGCAGAACTCACTTCCTCCACTGCCTGCCTGAGAGTTTCTCACTCTTCCCTTCACAAAAATGTATTCACATTTCCTGGATGTGAAGGAGGCTCTGTCTCCTTTGGGTATTGAATTAACCCTTTGAGGCCGCCACGAGAGAGAGTCAGAGAGTGAGAGAGGTTTCTTCTAGGTCACAGGTCTAAAAGTATGTGCAAAAAACCAGTCTTGGCATCTATGTCTACCATGAACTTGTCCTGATTAACCCAGCTAAGTATATGTGTCCCTGTGGGCATGCAGGAGCCCTAGTTCTTTATACCAACCTATTATACCAAACTCTGAGCACCTGGTGAGAAACTTCTCAATGGATCCAGTTTTTCTTCCAGTTTCCAATCTCTCCTGACCACCATGGCCAAGCAGGAGTTTGGAAAAGTTCTGTACCACCTACTGTAACTTGGAGTTGACCACCCATGAGTCCATGAGGTCTTTCAAGATCTCTCAAGTGCCTGCCATTCCCATTTTATTCTGTCAACCCTCCACCTTCCCTGATGGAGTTGCTAGCACCCCCCAAGTTCCAAGAAATGTCAACCTGCAGCCTCCAGATCTACATCCCAGAAAGTGCCAGGGCTACTTTTCTGGGGGCTTACATTTTCACTTCCTTGGAGAAGATGTCTAGAACCTTCTTCTGTTTCAAGTCACTCACCTGACTATCCAGGCATGAAATGCATCCTCATCCTTTGATCTCCCATGAATCCCTTTCTGCCTTGGCACATGGCACCGCTGAATTCATGATCCAATGGGTGACCTATTATTCAGAGCTCTCTGAAGGTGAAAAGGGCATGCTATTTTCCGAAGTCCCCATCATAGACCACCAGGGAAGCACCTCCTGATTTGAGGGAATATTCAAAGGGAATAGAGCTGAACACAAATCTACAAGGCAGGGCTTTTCTGTAGGCCTCAAAAAATATACCAAAACTTGCATCAGAGCCAACATCTAAGAAATGGTAGATGGCAGGTGTAGAGAGGAACATCCAAGACCGCACAGATTTGTATGCCCTCTTGGCTGCTTCCTCCTCTAGCTTTCTGGTGACCTGGGAGTAATTGATACCTAGAGAAAGAAGCTGGTATCCTAATGACCAAGAACCCTATTATTGCATGCCATCATGAAGGTAGGATGTGTTTTCACTCATGCTTGATTTATCTTGGAGAGGTGAAGTCTGGTACAAGCAGCTTGGGTGGGTCTAGAGGATCTCTGGGCTTATTTTCAAGTTTGGATTGAATTGGGGATTTGGGACATGGAGCATTAGGAATGTTCTGGCTTCACAAATGCTACCCAATACTCTTGACTCCAACCCTCAACTCTTTCCTCACCTAGACTTGACTTTGCTTCTTATCTATATGCTGTTCCTCGGCCTTGGAAACTTCTCAGCACTCCTCTGCAATTTTGTTTCTCAATGGATCTATGACACCCCAGAAGTCCCTGGTTAGGAGGAATGGCCAACTTACTGATGGGTAATTGCACCAAAAACTGTCTCACTAAAATTAGACATGAGCTCACATAGGTCGAACCAGCTCATATACATGTAGCAACAAAGAAATTTTTCTAAGAACAAGTATTTCCAATGCATGCCAGTTTCTCTACATAGACTAAGAACATTCCCATCTTCAAATCATCTAGACAAGAGCACAACAAAAGTCTGGTAAATGCATGGGACAGAGTGATAGCATAGTGGTAGAGCATTTGCCTTGCATGCAGCTGACCCAGGATAAACCTGGGTTCAATCCCCAGATCCCATATGATCCCCCAAGCCAGGAGTGATCTCTGAGCGAATAGCCAGGAATAACCTCTGAGCATCACTAGGTGTGGCTCAATAAGCACCAAAACAAAACAACAACAAAAAGGTCTGGTAAATTCAAAAGAAGCTATGGGTGCAGATCAGAGATTCTTCACAATGAAATAAACAAATTGTTGATATCACTTCCATTTCCACCTCCCAAACAAGCGACCATTAAGACACAGCTGCATCCATCATTCAAAAGGCAAAATGTTCTCTTCTGGGAAATAGATCCTAGAAGGAAAGGCTTGTACACAGCCCTGGGCTCTATCCCTGGCTCCACATATGGTCCCCTAAGCATCACTGATAGCGATCCCTGTTTCCTTGCTTTAGGGAGGTATATCTAGATTAGTGTTTTCTCTCTGGATCTCTGTCCATAGATCAGGCAACACCAACAATTTTTGTCTGAAAAGTGGGGAAGAGATGGCTTCTACTACCTGAAATCAATGCTCAGAAAAAAAAACACCTAATCCATCACTTGTGACTTGGGGACAAGAATGACCCTTTCCCATGCATACACATACAAGAGATGTCAACAGAAGGCAGAGAACCACAGTCAGAAGAGTTCTGTCTCATTCTGGATACTTGATCTCTTCCCAGACCCACTGAAGGGCATCCAGCCAACAGCACTACTGAGTTCACAGTAGCCCTATTTATTGGCCAAAATGAGTGAGAAGTGATGACAGTAATAATATCCAGGACTTCTGGTGGTTCTATGACATCTAGCTTTCACTGGGCTTCTATTAGTTTCAGATCATTCTTGATAATGTCCATGCATAGATAACTATTAAGTGATTACTTATGATGGGCTGCTATGATGAATGGTCTCTCTCACCTGAACATCAAGAGAGGAATCCTCCATGGTCCAACCTACCATTAAGCCCATTTTACAGAGGCAGAGGCTGATAGGAAAAGATTAGATCATTCACCTATGGTCACAGAGTGAGTGTTTGGGAGAAAGGATCAGAACCAAGAGAGACTTCAAAGCATGCGCCTGGAGGAGCGGGTTTAAGGAACACAAGTTTTCAGAAAGGGCAGTACGAATGGGCCACTAAGAGAGAGACCTGCACACTATGGAGCCAGATTTCATCAAAATATCCTGATTACATCAATTTCACCAAGCAGCAACATTGTAGAGTAGCCAGGGGAAATCGAGTCATGGATGGGAGGATGCAACCTATGGTCATGAATCAAAACATCTTCTAAAATGAGACAAGTCTATATAGGGACAGAGGTTCTTGTAATGAGAATACTTGAAAATAAGTCTTTGGCTGGAAATGTAAGACTAAAAGTTAGAAGAAAATAAGAAGGAAAGAGAAAATGATCCTCCAATCTCTTCTTATTTTTCATAGAAACTTTGCCACAAAAGCATTTGCTTCATCATCTGTAACAAGCAAGGGAAAAGACCACAAAGATTCAAATTCATCCAAAGAATATTTTCCAAAGGAAATAGTCAGCTCAATCCCAGAACTTGGCAAGTAAGAGTGATTTGGAGGAACATCAAGAAAAATCTGAGAATAATGATATTGGTCAGCAAATTAGATCCAATCTTGCAATCCAATAGGGCAGCCACAGTCTTCACTAATGTGACTTTCAAAGGATCCTGAGCCAAGGCATTGATCCCACAAAGGGGTCGAAGATGGAAGAGCATCTTGTGTATAATCCTGATAGATACCAACCCTGGGACAATCAGTTATATAAGATAGGGTCTTGGAATACTCTCAGCAAGCACTCACTGCTACTGGGAGGAAAAAGGTTTCTACACACCCAAGGGAGTGTAGAAAAGAAACAAGCAAAGGGCCAGAGAGAGACTACAGAAATTTTTTCTTTTTAAATTTTTTTTTGGTTTTTGGGTCACACCCAGCAGTGCTCAGGGGTTACTCCTGGCTCCATGCTCAGAAATTGCTCCTGGCAGGCACGGGGGACCATATGGGGCAGCAGGATTCGAACCGATGACCTTTTGCATGAAAGGCAAACGCCTTACCTCCATGCTATCTCCCGGGCTCCGAGACTACAGAAATTAAGGCACATTTTTGTCCATGAAGCCAACTCCAATTTGATCCCAACACTATGTATATGGACCCCAAGTACTGTCCAGAGCAACCCATGGATACAGAACTGGGATAAGTCCTTGAGCATTGTTGAATATGGATCAAAGTCTCCCCCCTCAAAAGAAACAAAAAGAGGGTCAGCAGGCAGTTTACTAAGAGATATGGGCAGATAGAGAAGAGTTGAGCAGATGCAAAATAGAATATAAAACATTGTTTATACTGTGCAGTATGTAGAGGATAAGACTAGAGTAGTACATGCAGTGCAGTCTCAAAGGAAGGTTCATAAGAAGTGCAGGCTCAAAAGAAGGCTCTGTGTTCAAAGTTGTCCCTGTGGGTGAGACCTGCTTCAGGTCATCAAAGGCTATCCATAATCTTATAACATTTCTCTGCAAGTTAGACTTCTTAATCACCGTCACACACAAAGAGGCACTTTTTCCAATTGAATTCAATAACTTATGGGGTTCGAGAGAGAACTTCTGGAGGTACTGAGGGCTATTCTGGCTCTGTGCTCTAGGGTGACTTCTGTGGGTAATCAAGGTATTATATGTGGTATAAGGAACTGAACTGGCTAAGTAAGGCTAGCTCTTTCTTACTCCTATACTATCTTTCCTTACTTCCTTAATATAAGCCATTTGTTTTTCTATTGCTTCTAAAAGAAATAGCTTTTTAGCCTCCTTCATATTTAAAACAAAAACCCATGCCTTAAAGTTAGTAAGTAATCCTTCAATTTCTACCCTGTCAAATTTAACAGCCCTGACTCCAGTTGTTCAACTTTATTTCACACACATACCCCATTTTCTAACTCTTTGCCTTTTATTTTTCTTTTTGGATCATACTCTGTGATGCTCAGGGGTTACTCTTGGCTATGTGCTCAGCATTCACTCCTTGTTCCGGGTGTCATATAGGACACGGGGGATCAAACCAAGGTCTGCCCTGGATCAGCCGAGTGCAAGGCAAAAGCCCTACTGCTGTGCTATTATTCTGGACTTCTTTGTCCATTTTTGGTGTTTTTTGTTTGTTTGTTTATTTGGGAGCCACATCTTGTAGCGTTCAGTAATTATTCCAGACTCAATGTTCAGAAATCACTCCTGGGAGCCAGGCGGTGGCACTGGAGGTAAGGTGCCTGCCTTGCCTGTGCTAGCCTAGGATGGAGCATGGTTTGATCCCCCAGTTTCCAATATGGTCCCCCAAGCCAGGAACGACTTCTGAGCACATAGCCAGGAGTAACCCCTGAGTATCACTGGGTGTGGCCCAAAAACCAAAAAAAAAAAAAAAACCCCAAAAAAACAAAAACAGAAATCACTCCTGGTAAAACTGGCTAAACTGGAGCCATGTGTAATACTGGAAATTAAGTGAGGACTTCAGTGCATAAAACACATGCCTTATCCCCTATATTAAATCTCCAATACCAGATTTTAAGGGAAAAAAAAACAAAGAAAAAGCTTAAGAATCATTTAGCTCACTGCTAGGGTACAAGAATCCAAACTTCTTCAACCCAAGGGCACAGCTGCACATACAAGATGAGGGTCAGACAAGCCCAGCACCACCAACATTTTGGAACCCCCTTTGTAGGAGTTGAACACATTATCTAATTTTCACCCACCAGAAGCCAGTAGCAATGTCACCTTAGTGACTACACCCAAGAACATCCTCTGATAATGACAAACATCTTCAGAGAGGAAGAGATCAAAAATCAGTCCGGGAGAGCCCCTCTCACTGGTGAAATGAGCAGCTTCTGCCTGATTGTGGGCCCCACGGTCAGAAGTGTCAGGCCCAAATCCACTCAGGATAATTACTTCCATGATGTTTTCCTAACCACAGAAGAGTTGAATGTCCCACTTGCTTTTGTCTCCTTTCTCCAACAAATCTGCTGAAGACTAAGCAGATAGCCAGTCTGTCTAACCAAACTCAACAGAGTTTGCCTTTCCCACCAATAGCACCCTAGGCTCAAATTATCTCTTCTCTTTCAGGGGTAGAGACTTTCTGGAAATGAGAAGAACAAGTTCCCTGGAGCAAGTGTGTGCAAATGTGCTGACATGCAGTGTGTGTGTGCAGCAAAGTCCCCAAATGAAACTTTCATGAGTAAAGTTGGTAAGAAGAAATGGAAGATACAAAATGATCTCTAACTGTGGCACATCTGCATAATGGCGTATTATGTTGCTGTTAGGAAAAATGAAGTAATGAACTTTGCTTCTACATGGATGGATATGGAGATTATTATGCTGAGTGAAATGAGTTAGAGGTAGACGGTCAGACAGTGAATAATCTCACTCATTTGTGGTATATAAGAAATAAAGATTGTATAATAATAATATCTAGAAATGGTAGAGATGAGGGCCAGGAGGACCTGTCCATGGTAGGAATCTTGCCACAAATAGTGGCAGTACTCTTAGGGTAGAGAAGGGACCACTATGCAATGATGGTTGAAACTTCACTCTGGGGGGAAAAAACGGGATGCTAAAGGGGATAAAGTGATATGCACAACACATACCCCTCCATTAATAATTTTGAAAACCACAGCGTCAATAAGGGAAAAATGGAAGAGAGAGAAACAGAGAGAGAAGTAAAATGTCTGCCAAGAGGAAAGCAGAGGGGAAAGTGGGAGAGGGTGAGAGAGAGAAACTGGGGACATTGTGGCAGGATGCATGCAATGAAGGGTTTGTCTGGCGTTGTATGACTGAAACTCAATCATGAACAATTTTATAACTAAAGTGCTTAAATAAAGTAATGATCTTTTTCATATATGAGACCTAAAGGTACACAGCAAGGTAGTGTCAAAGATTCAAAGGCAACATAATGGGAGAATGAATCCACAGAACTGAGTTGGGGCAGAGATGGAAGTGAGGGACTTGTGAGAAACATTAATGGTATTGTAATTCAAAGATTTCAAGAAATTTTAAAAGAAAGCCAGGCTATCCACCTGGACCATGTGTCCAAGTATCACTCTGTTCTCTGAAGCTCCACATATCCAGCACTGAACACCATAATGTTTTGAAGTATGTGCCTAAGCATTTTTAGCATTTTAAACCCTTTGCCACCCATGTCTAGAGTATGCCCAACAATCAAAAAGTCTGTCAACCCCTGGTCTAGAGACACTTGCAATCTTGTTAGATGGAGAGCAACACCATAGCTGTAGTCATCACCCTAGCCCCACGATGTGAGGAGAAAGACAAGAAGCTTAATCTCTGCACTTCATCCCCTACTAGTCAGTGTAGAGAAAAGCATGTCTGCAGAAACCAAGACTGGGAATGCTAATGAAGAGCCCAGCTCCCTCATCTAATGCTAAAATAACACACCTTTTTGTGACTGTTGCTATCCATCATTATTAAGTCTGATTCTTCAAGTGCTTTATGCTTTAAATAACCCAGAAGAATGCCGTGCTAGGGTTGCTCTGATAGATACAGTGGGGGATCATTGTCAGTACAATTTGACGTTCTTGGAAATAAGCATGGCTAGCTGCTTGGAATTCACTTGACTTAGTGGTCTCATTGTCATGTTTCTTTGTGTTTGAACTCCATGGATTCAAAGTCCTGCCCTTTGAAGTACATACTCACACATCCTAAGTATTTATATGCTCCCCTTCTCTAGTCCTCAGTCCAGGGAGGAAAAAGTGGCAATCTAGCCATAGTAAGTCCCAGTGAGAACTCCACTTTTATAGGAATTATTTACTCAGCATTCAACTCTTCAGCCTTGCTTTGAAGATGCTGTGTTGATTTTGTTTTCATTCAAAATCATTTTTACAAATAAATTATTTTTGACAAAATATAAAGTAAATTTGCAATTTCTTTCCTGGTGGGAAAAATTATTCCATGTGTTTTTGCTTCATTTACAATTTAATCACCAAAGAGTGTTTTCAAGCAATCATGTGGGTGATGATGAGCTTGTTTTGCTTTAATGAGCTTTGGGATCGAGGAAGTTTGCCTCTCTAGTCATTTCTATTGCAAAGTCACATTAAAATAGGAGGTAAGATTCAGAAAAGAGCAAAAAATGCTCATAATCCCATAACTATTTCTTGAGTGAGGATCATTTTGAAAAGTGTAAATTCAGTGACTCCAGGGTGCTGGTTCATGAGGAATTTGGAAGGAGGACCAAGTGCCAAGGTTGACCGAGCAAATCTAAGCATGAAATAGCCTAATTCACAAAGTATCTTTTCAAGGAGGAGAGGAAGAGCTTACTGCTATGCCATCTGCCTGGGCAATAGCATGGTGAGAAAGTGCCTCTCCACTCTGCTACTTTACTTATCTTCCATGTCCTCTACTCCCCTCTTGATCTGAAAATGACCTCCTTTGTCCACCATCTCTACCCCCGCCCAGAGATGTCTGTTGTCCCTGCAATTAGACAAGCATCTGGGCATACCCCAGAATGGACTGTCAGCTACCATCTGCCAAGGTTACTGGAAAGAATGATCCACAGCCTGGACCCCTGAGTCCTTCTGAAATTTTGCCAAACAGCTCTGCTGCTCTCAGTTAGCCTTCCTGAAGGAAATATGCAGCCATCTCTTCCATGCACACAGCACAAAGTAGGGACTTAGCCACAATTTGGTCATTGAGGTAGTCCTAAACAACTTTTCAGATGAAATGAGTCTTCCACAGTTAGGGCCCAAGGGTATTCAAAATATAGAGTTGAGAGGGTTTTTTTTTTCATTTTGTTTTGTTTGGATTGTAGGATTTGGAAGTCACAGCCAATATTGCCCAGGGCTTACTCCTGGCTGTTTGCTCAGGGATCATTCCTAGTAGGGCTCAGGGGGAGCATATACAATGCCAGAGAGTAAAACAGGGTTGGCTGTGTGCAATGCAAGCATCTTACCTTTGTACTATCTCTCCAGCTTGAATTGAGAGTTTTATGGTTTGCTATATCCGCCAAGATAATCAAATCCAAAAAATAAATACCCAAACATCTCTTTCCACAGTATTAAGACTGAGGGTTGCCAAATCATTTTTTTAAGCCCTGGGTTGCAACTACGAACCAGCTAAATTTACATAAATGGAAGAAAGAACCTTATGTCCATTCCTAATCTTAACAGAGAGCTCTTCCCACACTGTGTGCTTCCTCCATTTTCTGCTTCCCATTCCATGCTGGAATCTCTGACTCTTCACACAC
>PVKC010040010.1:0-12387 GCA_004027635.1 Crocidura indochinensis | reverse complement strand
TTGCTGTATCCCAGAAGTTTTCTTTCATCTCAGGTCCATTCACACACATTTTTAAATGTATAAAATTTAGATTTTTTGCACTATTTTCCAGAATTTGTTTCATCTAACCATAGTTGGTGATTTTCATTTATCCTTAGTTTCCCTTAGCAGTGTTATTTATTGTCATGTCTTTCCTATAATTTTTATTCTTTTTACTCCATATGTAAAATGTTTCCATGTTGTCGAAATAAATGACTTACTATCCAATTTTCTTTACTTTTCATTTGGGATACTTAATGTATCAATCAATCCTTTTTAAAAAACTTCTTTGAAAAAAATAGGATGCCATTTATTTTTGGTTCATCACATGGTGATCACATTTTATTCTATAGTTTCTATAATATGCATTTGTTGATCCCTGTGATTGTGTTTTTACACATGAAACTTATATGAGGTATATTTTTATTTGTGTTCTGTTTCTTATTTTATTTAACCCAAGTGTTCAGGTTATTTTTTTTTTCTTTTTTCTTTTTTCTTTTTTTGGATATTGGGTCACACCTGGTAGCGCTCAGGCATTACCCCTGGCTCTTTGCTCAGAAATTGCTCCTGGCAGGCTCAGGGTACCATATGGGCTGCCGGGATTTGAACCACCGACCTTCTGCATGCAAGGCAAACACCTTACCTTCATGCTATCTCTTCAGCCCCCAGGTTTTCTTTAATTGACACTGAGGTTTTCTTAATTCTAGTATCCTTATGCCTTATCTGGGTGGGAGGCAGAGATTGAGGCCATTCTCATTGCTCCTGAGTCAGTGGAGTTTCCATGATAACTCAGTTCTGGATACTGAAGTCATTTTCCCTGTGCTTTCCTGAGGGTTTCAGTCCTTGAGCAGACTAGACTTCTTTAAATGTCAACAAGCTATCTGAGTAGCTCAGACCATGAAACCACCTGTGTCACCGGAGGTCAAGATGACCCAAAGCTGCTCTCAACCAATTTTCACAGATGCACTTGAAAACTGTTATTAGTATATTCCATTGCAAGCTGACCTCTCATCATGAAATTGGAATTCAGCTACACTATACAGAATATTGAATATTGTGGCTGAATTTTGCTTGTGACCTTCAGAGTATTGATCACTTAACAATGGTTGTAATAATGTTAACTCTTAAGAGCCGGAACATGCAGCCAGCTCTTAGAACATGCCAGTCACATGACAGAAATTCTCCTCAGATCTGTCAAACCTGGTGAAGTAAGCACCCTTCCCATCACACAGGATATGAAGGCATATGTAGATGGAACTAGAATTCCAGTGCAGGCATTCTTCATTGCATTCTCTACTTTTAGCCCCTTTCAATTTAATACTTTAATAAAAGCAAAATTGGTGGAAGGGCAGGGAGGGAACTGCAGACATTGGTGGTGGGAAATGTGCACTGTTGAGTGGTGTTGGACATTACATGACTGAAACTCAATCGTGAACAACTGTAATGGTGGGTAAAAAAAAAAAAAAACAACTAATATGAACAACCTGGTAACTATGATGTTTAAATAAGTTTAAAAAATATGTGGGGCCCAGGAGATAGCATGGAGGTAAGGCGTTTGCCTTTCATGCAAAAGGTCATCGGTTCGAATCCCGGTGCCCCATATGGTCCCCCGTGCCAGGAGCAATTTCTGAGCATGGAGCCAGGAGTAACCCCTGAGCACTGCCGGGTGTGACCCAAAAACCAAATATATATATATATATGTATAAGCAGGGGCCAGAGAGATAACACAGTGGTAAAGCATTTGCCTTGCACACAGCCAAGCCAGGATAGATGGTGGTTCGTATCCCAGCATCCCATATGGTCCCCCATGTCTACCAGGAGCAATTTCTGAGCGCAGAGCCAGGATTAATACCTGAGCACTGCCAGGTGTGACCCCCCAAAAAATGTAAAGCAGAATTAAATTCTATCTTACTAACAGATGACACTTATCTATTCATTTTGTGTGCAGGATTTAGGGCCTACAAGAATGAGCAAAGGGGCATATTTCTTCTTTACAGGTTGGAAGTAGGATGTTGGCATTCATGTACTTCTCCAGTGCCTAAAACTATCCAAGGCTGTGTATGGCTAACACTTACTTATACATAGATCCTTCAATGATGTACCCTGTTCTATGATCAGATCTTAACCTCCCGTGGCAACCTACTCCATTTCGAAGCACCTAGAGTTCTCAAAATTATTTTTTCTTTAATAAAGTTGGAGAATGGGAAGGTGCTATTAGGATTCCTGGTGAATACCTGATAAAGAACTAAACTACCTCATCAGCTTACTTTTTTGTTGGTGAGAAGACTCTTATTTACAAAGGAAACATTTTCTGTTTTAGTAAACTTATGTGGCAAAAATTCACGCCACACTGCAGGAAAATTTACTAGGTACCTTAAGAGTGGCCTGACTTGTACAAGCTAAGGACTTCTCAGGGAGAGAGAGATGCTGATTTGTGTTGCTTTGTTTCTTGGTGCTTTGGGCTCCTGATTTCTGCTTTCAGACATCACTTCTGTAAGTGCTTGTTGAGAACCGTATGGAATGCTGGTGATCCAGCCTAGGTTGGCCATAGCAAAGCAGACTCTCTCTCCAGCCCTGATTCTTTTGTATTTTTCATCCATGTGACTTAAAATTTTTTATACCTGTTCCAGTTTGGCTTTCAGATGGTATAACCAGATTGTCTTTTTCTGAGGTAAATAATTTCCTCTGTACACTAGGTGGCAGTAAGCAAAAGAGAATCAAATGTGTGTGAGCTGCCTTAGCTAACCTAAGCTCAAGGACTGAGGCAGCATTCTGTCTGTCTGTCTGTCTGTCTGTCTGTCTGTCTATCCCTACCTATCATCTACCTACCTATCTATGATCTATCTATCTTCTGTTTATTATCTATCTATCAAGAGAGTTCACCACACTGGACATCAGAGACCCTAACCAAAATTTTAAAATGTGCCTGTCCAAGAGGCAGGCTAGGGGTGCAGAGAAGCTGGAGATAGTGGAAGAAGAGCATTGACATTGGTGATGTTTTTTTGTTTTTTTTGGTTTTTGGTTTTTGGGCCACACCCGGCGGTGCTCAGGGGTTACTCCTGGCTGTCTACTCAGAAATAGCTCCTGGCAGCCACGGGGGACCATCTGGGACACCGGGATTCGAACCAGCCACCTGTGTTCCTGGATCGGCTGCTTGCAAGGCAAACGCCACTGTGCTATCTCTCCGGGCCCAGTGATGGGTTTTGTACTGAGACTTAATTTGCCTAAAGCACAGCCATGGGTAACTAATTATGGTATCTTGAACAGATGAAACATTAATTTAAAATATATATTTTTAAAAGTGTGTCATCTTCCAGCTTCTGATTGTGACTTCAATTCTGGACTCAGCTGAGAGAAGGGAGCTGTTATTTTGCTACCTAGAAACGAGTTGTTCAGGCCGAAAATAAGGATGTCAGTAACCTGAACTAGGCTCTGCTTCTTACTTTATTCAGTTCTAATTGCTTCTTTCCTCTAGTAGGAACGTCTAGGCCTTCACCACTCACACAACTGGCTGGATAATTCTAAAACCATCTTAGTTGTCCCAAAGCTTCCCTTGTAGTGATCAGGCATGCTTGATGCTTTCAAAGGAATCTCAGCATTCCAAGTGAAGCCCTACACTATTACAGTATGGCCTTGCTATGATCCTGGCTTTATTCCTGATATTCTCTGCGTCTTTTAGGTTTAGGTTGAATTCCATTTTCAACTGCAGTTGAGCTCAGTGTTACCTGGGCATTCTTCCATTCCTACACCTTTGACCTTTGCCAGCCCCTTCATGCTGCCATAGTGCAGCAGCATACCAGCCTCCTGCCTCTGCTATGTAAAGAATGTTCTTCACCTCTGCATGCCTGTTTTGGTCTGAACCCCATGTTTTTGGATCCATCTGAAGCTGTTGTTCCACTGCAGGAAACCTATCTAACCAACATGCTTAGCTAACAGTTTTCTCTGAGCTTCTTGAGTTATAGCTTATTGTTGGCACTGTTTTTCTGTCTTTGTTGCCTTTTATTTCTTTCTTTGTTTTTATCCCATTTAGTATCTGGTTATCTTTTTGATTCACTTTTTAATTTTAATACTAATGTGTCCGAAACAAATTCTGTATTATTTTTATTTTATTTTGGTTTGAGACTTGCATAAGTACAATTAAATTATGATGCTTTCTTTAACCTGTACGTGTTTAAATTTAACAGACAGGTTCCCATACAATTTAGGCTACCAACCACTTTTTGGGGAAAAAAATTACTCAGTGCCTCCTTGGAAATCTACGTGACTTGCCAAACAAACATAAAATGCCCAGTGATATTAGTACTTACTACTATCTGCCCCCCATCATTATAGAGTGCCTCAGGTTGCCGGATGTCGTATGATCTGCTTAGAGAAAGACACATTTGGGGGGGGGGGTTCGGGCCATAACCGTTTGATGCTCAGGGATTACTCCTGACTAAGCGCTCAGAAATTGCCCCTGGCTTGGGGGGACCATATGGGACGGGGGGATAGAACTGCGGTCGAAATCTTTCCTTGGCTAGCGCTTGCAAGGCACACCTTACCTCTAGCACCACCTCGCTGGCCCCGGGAAAGACAAATTTAACTGAAGTCAGGAGGCTCATATTGTGGATTCTAGATTCCTAAATTTGTGCCAGTTTTCACAGTTGTATTCCTTTGTACTGTTTTATAGAACACTAGTGAATTTGCCACAGTAGATTATCTGTAAATTTGCCAATTTATTTGTTAACAAGCATTTAGAATGTGTATGTGTGCGTGCGTGTGCACATTTGGGATATTACAGATAAAGCTGCTATAAACCAGGGTGGCAACACTGAGCTTTCCTATTTTCATAGTCTAATAGGCATTAGTGGTACTTTCCTTTTCATTTTCAAGCAATTTTTCTAGGTCTCTCTTCATCTGCTGATTAGCTCTTCTCTATACTTTCTTTTCTTGGGTTTGCATTCCCTTTCACTTTGGTTGTAGCTTTTTCTTATGCATTTCTCCTGTTTCATCATCTGGTGTCCTTTAGTAAGCAGAAATCCTCTGTTTTGGCATAATCAAGAAAATCAGTTTTTCTTGACCTTACAGATTTGTTTTAGCCGTGTTTAAGGCCTTCTCAAACCTGTATCAGAAAGGCATTCTACTACTGTTTAACTATGGGATTAACAAACATTTTGGGCTTACTGATTTTTCTGTACTTCTCTGTACATGACATTAGGCATGTAGAGATTCACGGTGAACCAGTTAGTTCCCTCAACCATCAACTGTCCTTCCCCTCCACCTCTCCATCCATCTTTAGGTAGATTTATCTCCTAGCAGTGCTTGGCCTGCTGGTCAGTTTTAGAGGCTCTACTTGCTTAATTCAACCCTGGGTGAATAGGTTTGAAGCAGGGGTGCTGCAAGGATTAAAAACCCAATAGGTATAAGGGAGAAAGGCAGAGAGCTTCCAGCTTTGAGGACTTTGCCATTCACTATCTTCCCCATTAGATTTTTATTGACCAGATTCAATCCACTGGGGTGGCAATGTAATTAACAGAAAAAAAGTATGTTATCTAATGCTAATCGGGCCTAGGTGGGTTTCCAATCAAGCCTAGGTGTGTCTTTACATCTCAAAGGGCTGGATGAAGGGAGGAGAAAACTAGGTCTAAGTCTCTGATTTGGGAACAGTTGAGTATGTGTTTAACTACAGTCAGTGCTTGGGCCCAGCACCTAGGGTACAGGGGAGGGGTTACCCAGAGACCAGCAAGACCAGATACCAGAACCCTTTTAGAGGTCCTAGGGAAGACAGGCAATGCAGGGATACAGATCAGGGCCTCAGTCATGGGAGGTGTGTGTTGTGCACCTGTGAGCTGTCTCTGGCCTGAATCCATTCATCCTACTGATTTTGTGGTATCATTTTAAAACTGATTTCCTATCAAGAAGGTTATTGCTGCTTGTAAGTTCTTTATGATATGCCTTTAAGTCTTGTTTACTGTCTATTGAGTTTTGTTTTATATAAAATTGGTGTCCTCCAGTAAAAATCATATATGTATCTTTGTGTGTTTATTCTGATATATCGAATTTTTTTGTTATATTATAAGTGATGTTTTCAAAAATTTGAAATGCTGTCAATTTTGACATTGGTGTTGGCTCTAGTAAACTCTTATCAGTTCTAATGCTTTACCAATAGATGTTTTCTAAGCTTTGCCATAATTATACATGAATGACTATTTGTTCTTCTCTCCCAGGTCTTAGAATAATACTTTTATTTTTAATTTCATGTCTTTTTTTTTTTTTTGGTTTTTCGGCCACACCTGGTGACGCTCAGGGGTTACTCCTGGCTATGCGCTCAGAAATTGCTCCTGACTTGGGGGACCATATGGGACGCTGGGGGATCGAACTGCAGTCCATCCTAGGTTAGCATGTGCAAAGCAGATGCCTTACCGCTTGCGCCACCACTCCTGCCCCTCATGTCTTTTCTTAATGAACTGGCTAGGATTTATTTCCTGCATCCTTAAGGAGGTAGGTTATTTAATTTTATTTCCAAGTTAGCTGTACATGTGAAGTTAGCTGATTTTATGATGTGAAAGCAGCCCCCGTTTCTTTTAATTCATGAGACAGATTTGTCTTATTAATGACATTTTCTAGGGGCTAATTTTCTTGTTGTTGTAGATAGTATCTGTTTCTAATGATGCAAAGTCTAATATGAACGTGTTTTACGTGTATATATAGATCAACCCAAAGCTTGATGTAATGGACACACAGTCTTCTATGCCTCCTGTTGTAGATGTCCTGTCTTTTGATTCTACTATGGTAAGCAGACATTTGACAAGCTATATTTAATAAGGTGGAATATTTCCTTTGTTTTCCTTGCAAGAAAGGTGATAGAGACCTGTTTGCAATGTGTCTAAGTGACCAGAAGGGAGCGCAGTCCACATTTTTAAGACCTCCACAGCCCTTCCTTCTCTCCCTGTTATTCTGAGGACCTGTTTTTCCTATTCATCTGAGATATTGTTGTTTCCTGTAAATGCTCCCCCATAACACATCCACTTGCTGTCCCAAAACAGATTTTCTTTCTCTTTTTTTAAATTAATTAATTGCCCTTCCTTGGTGCTAGCCATACTTTTAGTCTCATCTTCAGAAAATGCAAGGAAGTTAATTTCCTTTTGTGAATCACTTCTGTTTGATTATTTGAAAGTAAATTATTTCCAATGCCTAGAATATTTTTAAATATTTTAAGTCTTTTTTAAATAAAAATTATAAAGTTGTTATAAAATTATATCATCGAGTATTCAGAGCTCTCAAATATTAGGTGTTTCAGCCTTTCAATCTGAGTCTGCATGATCTTCTCAGAGAGATCTTTGCTTCTATGGGTCCAGCATTTATAGGAACAAGGAAAGGGGTAACATTTGTATAGCACTGCTGTGATAGTGTCTGTATTGATAATATTTGGAGTAAATCATTTGTTATGTGGCCCCCAACCCCTAAAATCTTGATATTATAATTTTGCAAACTCTCTAGTAGCTCTCAAGGATCTGTTTGCTCCTGAGGACTTTTGTAGTTACTTTTTATTTATAGTCTGTTAAGTACCATAAAGAACACTTGTCACTCAAATTCATCAGTTTATTTCACGGCACAGAAGACCCCTTACAAGAATTCAGCTGGTGGCCCAGGGCAGATTATTAAAGGGGTTTATCCCTGAGATTCAACCTACTTTGTGATGTTGTCTATGAGATGGTCTATATCTAATATAAATACACTGCACATTTCTCCTGGCTAGCTTACTGATTACATTCAAGAGAATTAGGCTCATGTTTCCTGTCATACTACTTAGTTTATAAGCAGTATAAAATGGGGTCAATATCTACCCAAAACAGTAAATTAGTGAAAGGGAAATATTGTAGTGACTGGGTTTGGAACCTTTGAAGGGACAGAAGGTGGGTGGTTTTGAGGTATGCTTTATCTACCTTTATGTAGATTAAAATAAGGATTTTCAGATTTAGAGGTGAATGTAGATTGTGTAAAGTCTTTGGCCAACAATAAAACTCATTTTCCTTTATTTTATACTTCTTAAGGCTGTAGGACCTGGGAACCCAGATGTTATAAAGAAATTGTGGTGTCATGGGGCTGAATTACCATCTAGTAAGTGGTAGCAGGTTTCTGTGTATTCATATCAATCACATGGTACCAAAGTCTATAAAACCTTAACTCAGGATTATGATGTCAATGGGACTTCGAGAAGAAAAATTTTATAATAAACATTTGACAAATTTTAGTTATGTTATAATGGACTTAAAAATATAATTATTTGGGGCCAAAGAGATAGCACAGTGGCATTTGCCTTGCAAGAGCCAACCCAGGACCAAAGGTGGTTGAATCCTGGCATCCCATATGGTCCCCCATGCCTGCCAGGAGCTATTTCTAAGCAGATAGCCAGGAGTAACTCCTGAGCACCGCTGGGTGTGGCCCAAAAACAAAACAAACAAAAAAAATTATTCAGGGCTGGAGTGGTGGCATGAAGTGGTAAGTGGTGGCATCCCGGCACTAGCCTAGGACGAACCATGGTTCGTCACTCCCCACCCCTGTCATCCCATATGGTCCCTCAAGCCAGGAACGATTTCTGAGCGCATAGCCAGGAGTAACCCCTAAGTGTCACCGGGTGTGGCCCCCCCAAAAAAACAAATATATATATATATATATATATATATATATATATAATTATTCCCTAAAGGAAAATATTAGGTTAATTTATATGAAATTGCTATACATGTAGACATGAAAATGTATGCACATATATGTTTTGGGGCCCTACCAGGCAGCACTTAGGGTTTACACCTGACTTTGTGCTCAGAAATTCCTCCTGGCAGTCTCAGGGAACCATATGGGATACTAGAGACCAAATCTAGGTATGTCGTGTGCAAGGCAAATGCCTTACCCACTTTGCTATTGTTCTGGCTCTTGAAATTGCTATTCTTCATGCAAAAACAATCTAATTTGGGGCTTTCTCAGTGTTTGACTTATAAGGAAAGCATTAAAAGAAGTACCATGCTGCTACTTTAAGTGGTAATGCTTGATTCTTCTTAAAGACAAAACCAAAGGGGCCAGAGCAGTGGCACAAGCAGTAGGGCGTTTTCCTTGCACGTTCTAACCTATGACAGACCTAGGTTTGATTCCCTGGTGTCCCATATGGACCCCAAGTCAGGAGTGATTTCTGAGCACATAACTAGGAATAACCCATGAGCATCACCAGGTGTGGCCCCGAAACCAAAAACAGCAATAAAGAAAAACAACATTTATTTGCACAAAGTGGTTTAAAATTAAATAATGAAGCGCCATCTAGGTAGATACTTTCTAATCTGACAGGTAACTTCTGGCCTCCAGGAAAGTTATTAAAGTCTCCAGTTTTTATTTATTCTATTAACTTATTTTCTAAGGCATAACTGCTCATAAGGCATTTCATTTTTATAAAGAATATCTCGATGGCTAGCAGGGCACTGGAGTGGTAGTATAGTGAGTAGGGCATTGGCCTTACAAACAGCCAACCAGGATTCAGTCCTCATCACCTCATGTTCACCACCTTATGTCCACCAGATTAGTAAGCCCTGATCATCCTAGGTGTGGCCCCAAAACAGTGTTTTCTTTATAATTTTATCTCTTTTTTTTTCTCTATATGTTTCATTTGATTCACTGATAGATGATTAGATTCTAAAAATTCCTTAAAACTGTCTTTTATTAATCTACTGGTATCTGATTTTCAAACCATACTCTCCTTCTACATTGGTAATTTTTCTCTTGCTTCTTTACAATTGATAGATCTAATTATAAAGGAGATGTTTTTCTTCTCTGGTATAAAGCATGGATCCATTAAATTTTTTTGTATGTTGCTGCATTATGATTATAGTATTAAAATCTGGAGAAATATTTGGAAGCCCAGAAAAGCAATGATAAAAGGTAGTTTGGGTTTCTATTATTGTGGTTGCTGTTTACTTGCTGGTATGTTGAGTAAAAAGATTATACTTTGTACCTAAATTTGTCCAATGTCATAATAGCACAAAAGCAATCTTGTTATGCTGAGACCTATTCTTACATTTTAAAAAACATTATATTAAAAATGATATAGTTTGGGGCCGGGCGGTGGCGCTGGAGGTAAGGTGCCTGCCTTGCCTGCACTAGCCTAGGGTTCGATCCCCCAGTTTCCCATATGGTCCCCCAAGCCAGGAGTGACTTCTGAGTGCATAGCCAGGAGTAACCCCTGAGCGTCATTGGGTGTGGCCCAAAAACAAAACAAAACAAAAAAAAAGTGATATAGTTTAAATTATATGTTTATCTATGTTCTGATATGTTTAACTGTGGAAAAGAAATTAGTTTGTAGTTTCACAACTGGCTTCTGTGTGTTTGCATCATTAATGAAAAACAGGAAATTTCATGCAAAAAATAAACTCTTACCAGCCTATCTGCATTAGAGATACTTTGCTTCAGGGACAGAGAGATTATAGAGCAGATAAGGTGTTTTTCTTGTAGGTAGGTACTTATCCTGGGTATGTCCTAGGTGCCCCCAGCATTCCCTAGGAGTGATCCCTAATCACAGAGCCAGGAGTAAGCCCTGAGCACTGCTGGGTGTGGCCCAAACACCAATAAACAAAAAGTTAAAACGTTTTGCTACTTTTTTTTAAAAAATGTTTTGCATATTTGTAAAAAAAAAAGTTCTGTAATATACTGATTATCAGAGAGACATTCTTTAAAAAAATTCTGAATCTTTTTTCTGATCATATTGACAGTTATTATATACTGATTGAAGATAATTCCTGGGCCAGAGATGTAGTATGATACATAAGTTATTTGCCTTGCACATGGCTAACCTGGCTTCAATCCCCAGCACCTAAATTTGATGCTATACGTGGACTATACATGGTCCCCTTAGCACTGCCAGAATTTATCCGCTGTGCCCCGAACCAGGAGTAAGCTTTGAGGACACTTACTGGGTATGGCCCAACCCCTCCACTACAAAGATAGTTATTTCTATAGGGCGTGCAGTATTTTATTTAATTAGCAAGATTTAGCACAGTTTTTCATCACCTCACATTTAGCACTAGCATTAAGTATTCCAGATCCTCCCAGATCTCCACCTTTTCCCCCACTAAAAGGCACACAAATAGGAGCTTCTCTTTTGTGTTCTCAGGTATGCTTGTTTTTTAATTAAAGCATACTACAAGCAAAATTGATTTAAAGTACTCTAGTGGGTCAGAAATGTAGTTCAGTGGAGGAAACATGCCTTGTATGTGCAATCTTGGGTTTGATTCCCACCACCCACACAGCCACACATGTGCGCAAACGCATGCCTGCTCACACCACACACACACACACACACACACACACACACACACACACAAACATACACACACACACTACAGTCTAGGATTCTTATGATGTTTTGTTATTTGTAGGTAAATGATATCAGTGTGTTTTGATGTGCTCATTTTTGTTTCCATCTGTCTTAAAAAGTAAATTGAGAATCTTACTAGTGTGACTGGACTCTACAGAAAATAAAGCTGCTCTTTTCTTTATTCTGGAAGCCAGATCAAATATGAATATCATTTTGTCAGCCTTTGTTTATAACTACAATTGGATTTCAATTGAAATCAATTCTTTAGACAAACCTTGACAGTTGCATTATAAGAAAATAAAAGCAGGGGCCTGCAGTATTCTCCCTATACGTCAAAATACTTAGAGTATTAAATGTCTAAAGAAGTCATTTTTTTTTTTTTTGGTTTTTGGGTCACACCCGGCAGTGCTCAGGGGTTGCTCCTGGCTCCATGCTCAGAAATTGCTCCTGGCAGGCACAGGGGACCATATGGGGCACCGGGATTCGAACTGATGACCTTTAGCATGAAAGGCAAACGCTTTACCTCCATTCTATCTCCCGGGCCCCTAAAGAAGTCATTTAATTAGAACCTAAAGGGGGATTATATTGGCTACCTGACCTCAAGAAATGGAAAATCTAGCAGGATAGAAATAACCACACAATGAAAAAAAAGCACATTCAGTCTGTGAGATGCTACAAGCAGATGTTTGTCCAATGAAGGTTTAGTTATGGGGGACTCTTCAGCCAAGATCACCATTGAGTTCAGGAAAAAACAGGGACCTTCTCTCTCAAAGAAAATCTGAGGCTAGTTCTTGACTTAATTACAGATGGCTTGGGTTTTGATAAGAGCATCCCCAGCAGGGAAAACAAGATATCACTGGGGACCACAGAAGTTATTGAAAGTAAATACCCAGTCATGAACATGCATTGGTAGAGTTTGGTTCTTTAAGTTGCTTTATCCAAATGCATTAAGGTCTCATGCGGTTTTCTGCTCATAGGGAGTAACCTCATCCCTTTGCACTCACTGTTAGGATTTAAAAAAATAAGTG
>PVKC010040009.1:0-12421 GCA_004027635.1 Crocidura indochinensis | reverse complement strand
TTTTTCAATATATCTCATCAAGGTCTTTGGATTGTATGGTTGCTTTTGAAAATCTGCTTTAAATCTTAAAAATGTTTCTTTGAATGCAATTTTACTGTGTTGCTTGATGCTTTCAGTTTTTTTTATCTATATCTGCGATTTTCATCATTGTGACTAGGAAGTGATGTGGGGTGCTTTTCTTTAGGTCTCTTTTAGCTGTTAATCTTTGGGCATCCAAAGTGTGGGCATATGCACTCTTCAGGTCTGGGAACTTCTTAGTAATGTTGCTTCTTCATAAGGATTTTCTTCCTACCTCTCTGGGCCCTAATAATTTTAATGTTCCAATTGAATTTATCCCAAATGTATGTTGTTGCCTGTTTGCTTATTTTTAGGATTTTTCATCTTCTGTTCATTTATTTTAAGGCTCTTTTCCAACTTCTTCAGTTGTATGTAGTTGTTAATGCATCTTGTCTTCCATATTACTGATTATGCTCTCAGAAGTTGAGAAACTCACTTGAGGCCTTCCAGTGAGTTTTTCATTTCATCTATTTTCGGACCTGTTATTTCCGTTTGAAATTTTCTCATTTCTACTTTCATATCCTCTTGAGTTTTACTGGCTATTTGTTCCATTTGTTCCATGAATTATTTGGGTTCTTTGAACATCTTCCACATTTCCTCTCTAAAGTTCTTATGAGAGAGGCTATATAGGTGACTGATGGAGTTGAGTCCTCAGAGATCTCACCTTTATTTATTAAGTGTGATAGAGTTCTGCATTGTCTTCCCATTTTGACCTAGCAGTATGGTGGTGTTTCATATGTGCTGTGGTGGAGTTACTTGCCTAGAAGAAACTTGCAGCTATGGCGGAATTGAGGGCAGCCACAGTCTTCTCTTGATGTAGTATAGTAGCCTAAGTTCACAATGGGCCTTTTGATTCCAAAAGCTGCCCTCTGTTATCACAGAGGGTAACAGTTTCTGTTACACTGTTGGTGTCTGGTCTTGCCTGTCTCCAGGCCAGCTTTTCTCTGGTGCAAAGATCTTGTTCAAAATGCAGGCTGAACCTGAGGCCCTGTGAGAGTCACCCAGGAGGTATGGTCCGGGCTTGGCAAAAGGATGTCTGAAGTAGAGTGACTCTTTGGCTTCACTGTCACTGCTGGCAGTTGTGTCCAAATACTGGGCCCTTCTGCCACATTCAGCCTTTCTCCTGCTCCCTCCCTTGGCACTTATGTCAGTATCCTGCAAGCTCAAGGAGCAACTGAGCCTGTAGCTTTGAGTCCTACGTCTGAGTCTGGATAAGGCCATACTGTTTCTTTTTCTCACTGCTGTCTATTAGACAGTGTTTCACAGCCACCACGGACCATGTATCCAAGTCATAGGGCCTTTCACTTTCATACACCCTTGGTGTTAATGGCTAAGTCCCACAAGGTTGGCCCACAGAGCTGGTTTGTGGATCTGAGTCCTGCTCCCTGGCAATAGCACACCACTTCCTGATCTTGCTGCTGTCTCTTAGGTGGTGGCTCACTCTCATATAGCCCAGCCAAGGGTTTTTCCCTTTTCACACTCTTCTCAGACTCTTGTCTGAGTCCCAAAAGCTTGGCAGTGAAAATGGGTCGAAGCTGCATTCCACAATTCCCAGCCCTGCCACATGAACCAGGCAGGAAGACACTTAATGCCAAACTCCTCTTTGGGATCACCGCTGCTTCCAGTATGACCTTTGTTGCTCATCACTGCTCTGTCTCCATGTTATTTTTTCCAGTAATCTCCCTTCAGGCTTCATTTTCAATCTGGTGATAAGCCGTTGCTTCTTCTCCAGGAATCGGGAGGTCTGCTGCCAAGCTCGGGAGTTCTGGGAGTTTTACATTTGAGGTCAAATGGGGATACGCACCTCTGGGCATCTTTGTTGCTGCAGCTGCTACTGCTACCACAGTCTCTCAGCCATTTTCTCCACCTTTCCACTCACACAGCTGAAAAATTCTGGTGTCTCTAGTGCTCAAGCACTTCCTCGACAGGGAAAATTGGCCACAGTGCTTGTTGTGGTGCTCACTGAAAACCACATGCTATTGCAGTACCAAACAGCAGGAGAGGGGGTTACTTTCCAAATACAGCTAGCTGCTCAGGTCAGTGCTTGACAGCATATTAATTAAATTGATCCAAAACCAAATTTGCATAGATGCTTTTGTCTACATTTCTTTGTCATGCCATATATAGTGAGCATTTACCTGGTGCCAATTGCTGGATCAGTCAACAAGACAAATCTAGCATGAGCAATTTGAATTGGTGAACTTGATATAAATTTCTCAAAAATTAATTTATAATTGATGTACAATTTGCCAATAATAATTTGTTTTCCCTAAGCTCCATCCAAGTGACTTTCTGAGTCTTCCTCAGGACCCAAGAAGCCCAGACCCAAGTACCTGCATTTCTCTGTCATCTTCACTTTTCAATGCCCAAGTTATTATTTTGTCTTTAAGAGGTGCTTCCCTCATTTTATCTGGGTAGCAAGGATAATAAAATAATACTAAATAATAATAATAATAAAAAAAAGATTGAGTTGCACTGGAGAAACTAGTGACTATGAATTGAAAACCTCTCCTTTTCTGTTAACCATATTGCTAAACTTCACAGGCTTTCATGGAAGATGTCAAGTCTCGGGGTCCCTATATTTACTCTGTGTTGGAGTCAGCTCAGACATTCCTGTCCCAGCATCCATTTGAGATATTGGAGGAATTTCATTCTGAAAGCAAAGGTTAGTAATCTTCTTCTTTTCCCTCCTTCTGGACTTATGAGTCACTAAACATCTTCCTGCCCTCCCCAGTCTCATTTGTCTAGCTTTTATCTAGAAAAATAGCTTTGTCCTAGGATTCCCATATTGGGGATGAACAAAGTTGGTACTGAAAGATAAAGCAAAGAGAATATCGTTCAGAGTTGAAAATATCAATGTGTAACCCAAAGGTAGGTACATTTGCTTCTGTAGAGCATCATGTTCGGTCTTATAATGCAATGTGGAAAGACAAAAAATCTTTGCATTAAACTCATTTAGTGAACGAAAGTAATAGTGTCTCCTTTAAAAAAACAAACTGTTTAGGGGCCAAAAATTTGTACGGCAGATGGGGTGCTTGCATTGCACACAGCTGATGTGGATTCAGTTGCCAGCACCACCTATGGTCCCCTGAGCCCCACTAGGAGTGGTTCTAGAATGGCTAGAAGGAAGCCTTTAGCACAATTAAATATGTTCCAAAAACCATACTGTTGATTCCAACCAGCAAGAAATGTGTGACCATGCTTTAAGGATTTTAAAAACCTTTTTAAAATTCTATTCAGTTTGTTGATGACTTTTGAAAAGAAATTTCATTGTATTTCCTTGATAGTAACCCTGTTTCTTCTGGACCCATATGTAGGTCTACATTGCAATTAATATAGCCAAATAACAGTGAGGTCCACCCAACTACAATCATATTTGTAATCAAGGTGTTTGATAAAGATATAAAAAAACTCTTAACAGCAACAAAAACAGCAGGGCCCATAGTAATTAGGTCTCAGTGATAACTCAATAAAACTTATCATCCGGGAAGAGTTCCTAGTTTTCCAAGAATGGCTGCAAATAGCTTAAATCCTGTCTTATTTGAGCATCTTATAAAGCTTGTGGTCCTCTCTGTTTAAGATGTTCCCCTCAGCAGGAAAAAATTTTTTACTCGAGTTAATTCATAATGAATCTGAAATAAGACAAGTTCAAGAGAAAACAGTTTTCATGCTTTCGACCAACTTCTTCGGGAAGGAAAAGGAAACCTACATTTAAGGAATTTATGTGAAAATCAATCAAGTCACATCAACCTCCTAGGAGGAAACTTCATAGCAAAATTCCATCCATCTATGGATAGAAGTGGGCAGCAAGCACTAATGCAAAATCACATTCCAGTGTCATATAAATAAGACTCTGGATATTTTCCTTGCTATACCTCTTTAAGTTATGCCCCACCCTCTTTTCCCTGATATCCCAAGCCATCAGAATCTCCTTGAAAGAATATAGCTCAGTACCTCAAGCTTTCTCTGGACTCTTTCTAAGCTCTTTACTGAACCATCTTAAAGGCCCTCTCTCACTGTAAAAAGCTGCCAGGATCACTGTTAGGAACAGACATTGCAAGTAGCACCAGGGTTTTACACTATAAATCACCAGACTAACTTTTAGATCCTTCTCCACTGAGGATCACAAACAGCAAGATAGATGGTGACAACCAGGGTGTGAACCCAAGAACGCATGTTTGTTTGCCTTACTTACACCATTAAGCAAACTCCTAGATACATCTTGTAAGGTGATTTTTTCCTTTTTTAATTGTATTCAAATTTAGTCTTCACAAATACTTGTAAAATGAAGCACTATTTTAGAGATGAGAGAGTAAAGACACAGAGAAAAACAGTAGATCACAAATTGAATGAACTATTAATTTATAGAGTAGGGATATTTCTTGTTTGGTTTCAATTGGGGGCCATATCCAGCAGTGCTCAATACTTATTCCTAGCTCTGTGCTCAAGGGTCACTCCTCCTGCCAGGCTTGGGAGAGCAGATGGGCTGGGTTTCTTGCCTTCATGTACTGACAGCTTCATCATAGCTACATTATTTTCAGACCATTTTTTTGTATTCGTCCTAGGGAATAGAGCTTTCTATTTCATTTTTACTTTTTTTAACTACACAGTGCAAATTTTACTTATTTTTAATAGTTCAACAAAAGATTTTTTATTTTTTATAATGTCTTCATTTAAACACTGTGGTTACAAACATGATTGTGGTTTAGTTTCAGTCATACAGAAAAATCCCCCTTCAGTAAGGTGTTTTTTGTTTGTTTCTTTCTTTGTGGGCCACACCCTGAAGTGTTCAGGGGTTACTTCTGGCTCTGCACACAGAAATAACTTCTGGAAGGTTCCGGGGACCATATGGGAGGAAGATATTGAACCTGGGTTAGCTGTGCGCAAAACAAATATCCTTTCTACTGTGATATCCCTCTCGCCCCTTATCTTTTAAGTCTTTTAAGTCAATATTTACCTTGTCCATTTAAAAATATGAGGAGGGCCAAAAAGATACTATACCAAGTAAGGTACTTGCTTTTGTGTGGCTGACCCTGGTTCTATCCCGGGTACCCCATATGGTTTCTCTAGTCAACCAGGAGTCATTGCTGATTGTAGCAACAGGAGTAACCCCTGAACACCACTGAGTGTAAAAAATGAGGAAATCTAATTGTCATTCAATAATATATGGAAAATAATAAATGAGTATATAGAGTGATAATGTTGCATATAAACAAACATATGAACAACCTAGTATGGATAAAAGAGAATAAACAAAATTATTGAACTGCATTAATGCCAGTGTACTGGTTGTGATATTGAATTATATCTCTGCAAGGTATTTCTATTTGAAAAATTGAGTAAAGACCATATCAGATCCCTGTATTATTTCTTATCATTGCATGTGAGTTTTCAATACTTCAAAATTAAATTTGGGTGTAAAAATACCTGAATATGCAAAAGAGGTTCAATTATGAAATATATACATTTGTGTGTATTGATGTATATACAATATGCATGCACACATATTTTATAAATATCTTTCTTTCCTCTCTGACCTGACTTCCTGTTTGCTCTTAAAGATACCTCTCCCAGACAGCGGATACATAATCTTAGTTGCTTTGTGTGGAAGCAGGCAACAGTGGCTAGTGAACTATGGGAGAAGCTGACAGCCCGCTGTGTAGACCAACATCGCCACATTGAGCGCACCCTTGAACAACTGTTGGAGATCCAAAGAGCAATGGAAGAATTAAGATCTACTCTAGCTCAGACTGAGGAAGTGAGAGGAACTTGGGAACCCATTGGGGATCTCTTTATAGATTCTCTCCCTGAGCACATTCAAGCTGTTAAGGTAGGCCCACATCTTCAACTGGCTTCAATCTTCTGAAAACTTGAAACTCCCCTGAGATCCTATAGAATTCCTGATGCTGGGACTCCATTGTTGGCTAGACTACAACTGGGCCTCTCCAAGTTGTGTGCTATATGTGTGCATGGTTTACTTAGTTTCTCCTCTGTCCTTTTACTATCTTTTCTTTGCTTTATGTTTCCTAAAAGTAGGAAAGCAAGAGGTTTAAGGATAGTTATACTGTTGAAACAATCTGTGGATATAGAGGAGAATTTAGATAAATGACTAATGGTTCCTCTTTTTCACTTTTTTTTTGCTGTGGGATTTGGGTCTTGGTTTTACAGCTATTCAAAGAAGAATTATCTCCCATAAAAGATGGAGTGAAGCTAGTGAATGATTTGGCCCATCATCTTGCCATTTCGGATGTGCACTTATCAATGGAAAATTCCCAGGCCCTGGAACAGATCAACATCCAATGGAAACAGCTGCAGGTACACATAAGCCAGTTAGACAAGTGTTCCCCATATAACCAAGTTTGGGTGTGGCTCCTCCAGTCGCAAGGGAAATAAAGGATAATTGAAATGGGACCTAAATAGAGAAAAAATAAAATAGATTTAGGTCCAGGAAACTGGATTCCTTTATATATATATATATATATATATATATATATATATATATATATATATATCACTCTATTTATTTTTTTTTATTTTGGTTTCAGGGCCATACCCAGCACTGCTCAGGGGTTACTCCTGGCTCTGCACTCAGAAATTCTCCTGACAGGCTTGGGGGACAATAAAAGATTGCAGGAATCAAACCCGGGTCCATCCTGGGTCAGCCGCATCAAGGCAAACACCCTATACCCTGCTGTGCTATACCTCCAGTTCTAGGAACTAGATAACTAAACTGATGATATGAGATGATGTGTGTATAGTTGAGCACTAAGAATAGACTGAGTGACTAAGCAACAGAAGGAGACATAGTGGCTTTAGAATTTAGGCATACTTCCATAACCCTTGAAAGTGCTATAGAGGAACTAGAATTGAGTGATGATGAGAAAAACTGAAACAAATTAAGCATCAGCCAATGAGAGAGTTCATGAGGATTCCCAAGAACTACATACTCAATATCTAGAATAGATAATTTCTGACTTCATTCTTGTTCTTTCTATAGGTGTCAGTTGCTGAGAGACTCAAACAGCTCCAAGACGCTCACCGGGACTTTGGGCCTGGGTCACAGCACTTCCTCTCCTGTATGTAAAACACAGAACTTTACTTAGCAAGACCTTGGCCATCTTCTCAGAGGGCATACTGTTTTCCAGTGAGGGCTTGGTGGAAATACAGTATACTTGGACTTCTTTAGGAAGTCATAAGGACAATATAGTGTAGTATAATAGCTTAAGAGGCAGTATCTCAGGGTCATGGATGGAGCTCAGATGTAGAGCACTGTTTTTGCATGCATTGAAGACCTGAATTCTATCACTATCACCACAAAAATTAAATAAAAGGACTGGTTCTGAGACATATATCCTTAACTTTGCAAACTTGTCAAAAATAGCTTAACAATTCTGACTTTAGTTTTTCTGCCTATAAAGAGAAGGAATATTACCTTGATTATAGGTTTGCAGGAATCAGATTAAATTTTAACAATGATATATATTTTCATTTATTTTTGTTTGATGTATTTCTGATGGTGCTTAGAAGATTACCCCTTGAGAAATACTCAGGTTTCACTCCCAGTACTACCCCCAGAGACCAGGTTGTGCTAGTGATTGAACTCAGTACTCTTGTAAGCAAAGCATATGCTTAGATTGTTGAGTTAGCTCTCTGACCATCAACAACATTTTACTCTTTGAAACAATGTGACTATAATAGTGAGCAAAACAGATAGAAATATTTATATTTATAGATTTTATATTAATATAGTGGGAAAAGCCAGAACATAGATTACATATATATATGTATATATATATACATATATATATATATTAGTAGGGTCATCAAATGTAGAATGAGTAGGTGAGAACTGAACAGAAACCTCAATGAAAAGAGAAAATGAACTATGTATATATCTGAAGGAAGAGCATTCCAGGTAGTAAGAAGCTACTCCCAGAACCCTAAGGCAGAGATGTGTCTGAGAAGCAGCAAGGAGGTCCGTATGGAAATGAGAAAGAAGGGGAGGGAGCAGGTTATGGTAAGACCTTTTATGTTATCCTAAATTGAATGATAAAACCTTTGGAGTGGCTTGATCATAATGATGACATGACCTAATTCATGTTCTTATAATATCAGTGTGTGAGAGAAGTAATATTGGGGGCTGGAGTGATAGCATGGAGGTAGGGCATTTGCCTTGCATGCAGAAGGACAGTGGTTCAAATCCCAGCATCCCATATGGTCCCCTGAGCCTGCCAAGACCAATTTCTGAGCATAGAACAAGAAATAACCCCTGAGCACTGCCTGGTGTGACCCGAAAACCAAAAAGAAAAAAAGTAATATTGCCATAATCAAGATTAGGGATCCTGGTAACCCAGCTCAAAGTTGTAGCAGTGGAATCAGTGGGAATATGTAAATATATAATTATTTGTGTGTGCAAGACACTTAGCCTAGTATCTAGCACCTGGTGGAAAAATAACAATAGCAATTAAAACTCTTACGCATTGCTCATTAGCAGTTAGACCTACTGATAACTCTTTTTTTAAATAAATCTTTATTTAAGCACCATGATTACAAGTATGTTTGTAGTTGGGTTTCTGTTGATGACTCTTGTAGCCAGGAAAACTGCCCTGAAAACAATGTCCAGGCAATTGAAGCTCTTTTGGAACATTTAGAAAACAAAAGCTTGAAGCAGAGAGATACCCTTTTCTAGAGTTCCCTATAAAAGAAATTCCCGCCCCCCACTGTACCACAGGAATAAGAAGCTTGACATTCTAGGGGAATGACTTGTTTTTGAATCCCCAGAGTAAATTAGTGTCTGCTTCCTATCCACATAACACTTCAGCTTCCTGAAGTTTGGGAACAGAAATAACACCTTGATCCAGGAGCAGATTGGCTAAGGTCAGGTATTCCTGTTCATGGATTTGCTATGTCTCTGGCATATGAAACAGTCAAGCTCTTTTCCTTCCCTTTCCCTAGCGTCAGGGGGAAAAGTGTGTTTGTAAGAAATGTTTGTCCCACTCCATACAGGCTGTTTGGCATATTCTTTTAGATTTGACCACATTTGAGGGAGTTGAAATGGGGTTCTTAAAGAGTGTTAGTAGTTAACTTCTTTCTCTTTCTTTTCTCTACTACCAGCTTCTGTTCAGGTTCCCTGGGAAAGAGCAATTTCACCCAATAAAGTCCCCTACTACATCAAGTGAGTGACCATCTAAATCAAAAGTGTGTCAGTCAATTTCCCATCCCATCATTCACCTATCATTTTTTTCCTAACCATCTCTGTCACTTCTATTTTGTTGGGATTCCTCTATATAGTCCAGCTTTTCTCCTACTTATCTCAATAACTCTACCTGTGTGAATGTTAACATGTGTGCCCTGGGTTCTTCAGGGTTCACCCTCAGATCCTGCAGCTTCTTGCATTCAATATTTCACTCACGATATTTAAATGGTGTGGGCAGAGGGTGGGGAAGTATGAAAGCTGGTGCTATTCATATTTTTCTTTGAAGTCATCAGGCTCAGACCACATGCTGGGACCATCCCAAGATGACCGAGTTATACCAAACCCTAGGTAAGAATGTTGACCATCTGCGTAGAGTGAAGAACTACAAAGTAGCATTTGTACTGTGAAAATTTCCAAGTTCCATTTTCACAAACCAATTAGGGTATAAATAAATGCCTTGTCTTTATCTAGGAGCCTGTCGTCTAGTCCTCTCTGAGCCTACTTAAACTGGAAGCTCTAAACTTAGCCTGGACCATTTTATGATCACATTAGGAATTTAAGCTTATTTATATTAACCGGATTAAAAAAAAGATTTAAAAAATATTTTTAAAAAGGTTTTTGGGGCCGGAGCAGTGGTGCAAGCAGTAAGGCATCTGTCTTGCCTGCGCTAGCCTAGGATGGACCACACTTCGAACCCCCGGCGGCCCATATGGTTCCCCAAGCCAGGAGCGATTTCTGAGCGCATAGCCAGGAGTAATCCCGGAGCATACTGGATGTAATCCAAAAGCCAAAATCCTCTCCCCAAAAAAACAAGCTTTAATTAGTGTGAATCACTTGACTAATAAGAAAAAATTAATCATTAAGTTAGAGGGGTTTTTTTGCTACTGAAGAAAGGGCTATTGTATTATACCAATATTTAATTTAATATTCTAAATTAATTTTTATGTAGATATGATGGTTTACAAAGTTATTTATAATTGATCTTTATTACACAATTTTCAACACCTATCCCATAGTTAACCCTTTTATACCTGAAGACTGGCACTCATTGTGGACTGGCAGTTGAAAAACCACTAGTATACCATTTCTTCATCCAGTCTACTGTTGATGGACATTTAGATTGTAGTTTGGAACTAATAATAATAGTGCAGCTAAGGAGTTCTTGTACCAATCTACTACTTACTGTACCTATGCCTCTTTTTCCGTCTCAAAATTATTTTATTGTGTTATGATAAGTATTTCTGTTTTGTTTGCTTTTGCATTTTGAGCCACATCTGGTGATGCTCAGGGGTTACTCCTGGCTATGTTCAGGAATCTCTCTGGTAGTGCTCAGGGGGACAATATTGGATGTTGGGGATTGAACCCTGGTTTGCCACATGCAACGCAAGTGCCCTACTCACTGTGCTATCTCTCTGGTCCCAAGACTTCTATTGAAATAGACTAAGAAATATGAAATTACAATATATTATAGAAGTAGTGGCATTTAATAGCAACTTTGGTGTATGTTTGCTTTATCAAATCAATTACATATTTTTCTGAAATATTGATTACTTTATATAAGTACATCTATGCCTATGTGTACTGGATCATGATGTAAAATGAATTTATGTGTCTTGGTCAAAAGTATTTCAAAATCAATGTTCTAGGACACATCGATGGCTGGATTGCAAAAATGTAAATGCTCTATTTCCCTAAGGCATACAAAGTTGTTTTCTAATTATATCAGCTTACATTTCCACTAGCAGTTCTCATTCATCTATATCTTTGCTAACACTACTGTCAGACTTTAATGTTTGCCAATATCTAGAAAATGTAAAATAGCGTTTTGTTGTGGCCATAATGTGCATTTACTGATTTAAATGGAAATTTTGTGATCTTTGCAGCTGATCTGAACAACATTAAGTTCTCAGCTTACCGCACTGCCATGAAACTACGTAGAGTCCAGAAGGCACTGCGCTGTAAGTCTCTCACTGTTTTCATAGCAGACACCTCATGAGTCAGGGTCTTTATAAACCCCATTTCTACTCTTTCTCCTGCCAACTGTTTACTTTCATCCAGCCGTATCCAGGGTTTTTGGTATACTTTGTACAAATATCTAAAGCCTATGATAGGCTGTTTGTGAACACATACTCTTTCCACGATGTTTGCATTATCCTCAAGTCTTAGACATTTCCAAATCACCATATGTCTGTATTCTTCATCCATATTTTTCTTGCGGGGAAATTCTATGCCTGCCCAATGATTCCAGACTATGAGTGTTCCCGTTGTGTGTTTTCCCACTGCCCTGTATCCGAAACCTCTTGGGAGTGGAAATTAGCACTCCCAGAGCTCCAAAAGAGCGTGGTCGCTCTGCTTTGCTTCGCGACTGCACACTTTCTCTAACCAATAAACCCCACTACAACACGCAGGAAAAACCACATTGCTAGCGTGACAATGGGGAGAACTCTCAAGCAAACACCATGCACTGAGAATGAAGATGATAGCTTGGATGACCCTAAAAATCCCAACCATTTGATTAACCTCTCAGATAAGGAACTTAAAATAGAAATATGGAAGAGGTTTGTAAAACTCAAAGAAAGCATAGATCGATCTGAACAGAACACAAAGACAGAAATCAGAAAACTCCAAACTGAAATAGGAGATCTGAATAACACGGTAGCTCAACTGAAAACCTCCGTGGATGCCCTCGAAAGCAGGGTAAGACCAGCTGAGGGCAGAATCGGCGTACTGGAAGATGAGATGCAGAAAAACTCAACACAGCAGAAGAAAGTGGAAAAGAACCTCATGAAAAACGATCAGGCAATGGAAAAAGTACTCAAGGAATGCGAACAGATGAAAATTGAAGTCTTTGATAAACTCAACAGAAACAACATTAAAATCATTGGAGTCCCAGAGACCCAGGTAGGAGATCTCCAGGAAGAATCAACTGTCAAAGACATCATCAAAGAGATACTCCCAGAGGTAAAGACTACCTGCAATCAAATCCTACATGCCCGAAGAGTACCAGCTAAAAGAGACCCAAAGAAACACACCCCAAGACACATCCTCGTTACAATGACAAATCCCACAGATAGAGATAGAATACTGAATGCAGCAAAATCAAAAAGGAAAATTACATTCAAAGGAGCATCCCTAAGACTTACAGCAGACATGTCACAAGAAACCCTC
>PVKC010040008.1:0-12421 GCA_004027635.1 Crocidura indochinensis | reverse complement strand
GATTTCTGAGTGCTGCCAGGTGTGGCCCAAAACAAACAAACAAGCAAAAACAAAAACACACAAAAAGAAATTACTTTTTTTTAACCAAAAAGTGATTCTGGGAGAAATCATTTGGCCCGGTAGCAGGAAATATGGCAGTGTTTCTGTAGAACCCATTGCTTGTAGCAGGGGAGATGCTGAAGCCTTGGTCCTTGAGTCTATTTGCCTACTTTTTTTTGCCACAATAGATGCCCAGGTACCTTTAGCACATCATTTGTAGATTATTTGCTTTCTCCTAGGCCAGCAAAAAGGAGCGATTCTTTGAGGTGCAGTCCATGATGTATGATCTGATGGAGTGGCGGTCCCAGCTCCTCTCAGGAACATTGCCCAAAGATGAGCTGAAGGAACTGAAACAAAAAGTCACATCCAAAATTGACTATGGCAACAGGTGACTTCTCTGGAAAGATCCTTCTTTCCTACCTCTCTTCTTCCCTTTCACTTTCCCAGAATCTTCATTTCTATATGTGAGTTTGCCTCTTTCTTTTATTTTTTTTTGTTTTTTTTTGGGGGGGTCACACCCAGCAGTGCTCAGGGGTTACTCCTGGCTCCATGCTCAGAAATTGCTCCTGGCAGGCACGGGGGACCATATGGGGCACCGGGATTCGAACCGATGACCTTTTGCATGAAAGGCAAACGCCTTACCTCCATGCTATCTCCCGGGCCCCAAGTTTGCCTCTTTCTATTTGGGAGAAGGCTGCTCTGAGTAGCCATGTCTGTATGCCTTTGCTATCACCCCTGTGGGATACTGGGACATACCAGCCAAGAAGAGGCTTGCTTATGCAGTGGTTATTACCAGGCTGAAAGATTTAGGACACTCATTTAACCTACTTGCAAGGGGCCAGGGAGCGTAGTCATGCTGGTTCACTTTCGGCTTAGTTGCCATTTTATTCCTGCATTTACAGAATCCTCTACTAAATCCCAGTGTGAGTCTGAAAGTCCCTTCTCTTGTCCTAAATTTTCTAAGCCACATACTATCGATTAATTCATATGAACCTGCTACAAAAGCATTTTCTCCCAAGGGATGAAGCAAACATTGTTCAAGGAGGAAACTAAGATGAATATGAAAGAATTTCGCGTTTGATTGTTTGTTTGTTTCTTTTTTTTTTTTTTGCACCACTTTTATTGGTGCTTAGAAGTGACTCTTAGCTCTGCACTTGGGAGTCACTCCTGTGATCCCTGATTTCAGAGCCAAGAGTAAACTCTGAGCAAGGCATGTATAGCTCAAAAAATAGCAAAACAAGCAAACAATTTAACACTGCCCTGTATCTTGGGGACTCAGGGCTTTGTTATGGGATGGAAGCCATAAACTCAAGCCGAATCTCTGAGCAGTGACTGAAGTTTCAAGTGTAATTGCAATAGATCAAGCTCTTTGATAACCAAAGTGTGGGGATCCTCAGATAACCCCATCCAAATCCCAAGATAGCTAGACCTTAGAGAATGTTTTATTCATACAAACAAATCCACTTGATGAATTTTGAAGAGAAAGAGCCAGAGTGATCTTGGCATTAAATTATGTATGGCTATGCTCCATCTTTTCCTTGGTCATGAGAGTTTGTGCTCAGCATTAGTTGAATGCATTTGCCCAGAGAGCATCCCCAGTTCTGCAGCCTGGATGTGCAACTTTATGAGTCATATCCAGTTGGAAGTTAATTTCCTAATGGATGTGGACAAACAGGTGAACCTCAGCTCCCTTCTGTTTGCATTTGGATGAGCTGAGAGATGTGCTTCTTAATCTGATTCTCAAATAAGAGAAGAAGTCACAGTCTTCCTTGTTTACTTTTGCTGCTCTTCCAGAATCTATAACATGTAGTGATGCCTTCTCAGAGAGCCTATTAGTCCTCCTCTGGTTGCTTTTTATGGACAACAGTGGTCCCTATTTGGCCAAAGTGCAACATCAAATTTAAGGAAAGGTCTCTGGAAACCAACTCTCTATCCTTAATCCAATATTGTTATTAAATGTCTCTGTTTAAAAAATATATCATGGGGGCCGGAGAGATAGCACAGCGGTGTTTGCCTTTCAAGCAGCCAATCCAGGACCTAAGGTGGTTGGTTTGAATCCTGGTGTCCCATATGGTCTCCCCTGCCTGCCAGGAGCTATTTCTGAGCAGATAGCCAAGAGTAAGCCCTGAGCACCACTGGGTATGGCCCAAAAAATCAGAAAATAAAAGTATATCATGAAGTTATTCACTTTGTGACCTTGAGCAAATAAATTAGCTCCCATTGCCTCTGTATTTTCATCTGTAAAATGAGTGTTGATACAATTTCCCTCAAAGGATTGTTATAAGAGTAAACTGAATGGAGAAATACATGAATATTTCCTGTATGAGCTTACCATATATGTTAAGCATCTGTTGTTATTAGTATGCAAGTATTTACTTTCACTAAATAATATAGGAATGCCTTATCTCTAATTCTATATGGTACTATTACATGATACTATATTATACTACACACATTAAACAGATCGAGATAGGGCTATTGTCTCCTTTAATCCTTAAATCCTGCTCTCAGGGATATAAATTTCTAGCCCTACTTCTCATAGGTACACAGTTGGTTAGTTTGGTGCTTTCCCCCCATATTTGGCCTTTTCACTATCACTCAGGTTCATACACAATAATGCATATATGGCTTTTTTAACATGAAAAATATTGTGCATATTTCCATAGTTATTTTTTCACTCTATCATAGAGCATACCAAATAATACTGTACTATAAAAACTCTTGGACAGGAGCTAGATTATAGTGGGAAGAGAGATTGCCTAGTACACAGCTAACTGGAATTTGATCCCTGTCATTCCATAAGGTATCCAGAGCCACTAGGATTGACCCTAATCCTGAGTGCAGAGCTAGGAGTTATATCTGAGCATTGCTGGATGTAGTCCCACTCTAACAAACAAACAAAAACAAACCCAAAAATCCTTCACATGGAATTCCACTGCATATTATAGTTTATACACTTACTTTGTTTGGCTTATTTTTGGGGGTGGAAAGCCACACCTGGTGGTGCTCAGATGTCAATTCTACTCATGACATGGTGCTGGCAGTTTCATCCAATGGTTTTCTAGGAACCATGTGGTACCAGATGCTAAATATGTACTTCAATTCTTGGTCTCATTTCCCTGGCCTCCACTTCCCTCTAGATGAATATTTTCCCCAATACCTTGCTGATATGTACAGTGCCAAGTATGCTCTAATTCAAGTATGAATTATTTCTCCAGATTCCATATTATAGAAAATGAACATTTTAAAACATGTACGTAATTCCACAATCCCTCCCAAAGAGGAAGATTTAGAATAGCATGACTCCTAACAGAGTAAGAAGTTATAGTTTATAGACCTTTTCTATAAGTATATATAAGCCTCAGAAATAAGAAACCAGAAAGCTAGTATAATAGGTAGGGGGCTTACCTTGTACATAGCTGACCTGGGTTTGATCCCAAGCATTCTATGGTCCCCTGAGCTTGCCAAGAATGAAATGATTTCTAAGTGCAGAGCCAGGACTCAGCCCAGGGCACTGCTGGTTTGTCTCCTTGACATACTTCTGGTTTTGCCTTTTACATTTAAGCATTTTTATTGATTACATTATTGTTTTACAGTACTGTTAATAACAGTTTATTATGTGTATAATTCCAATCCCACTGTTTCGTTTTTTAGAATTCTTGAGCTTGATATGATTGTCAGAGATGAAGATGGAAATATCTTGGACCCTGATACTACCAGTGTCATCAGTTTATTCCATGCACATGAGGAAGCCACTGATAAAATCACAGAGCGTATCAAGGAAGAGATGGTGAGCTTTGTGAAATAGGCTTTGGCCCAGTAAGGCAGGCATTTAACACATCATAAACTTGAGATAATAGAACAATTAGCCAGACTGTGTATTATTCCAGGGACATCTGTCCTTTGAGGTGATCAGTAACCAAACACATTTTATTGCATTTTTGTACTTGTGTCTTTAATTTATTCAGCATACATCCCACAAATGGAACATAGTTTAATGCCATTCAAGATTCCTACTTTCACAGAACTTTTATATTCCAGAGAGAAAAGGGAGGCCATTTAAAAAGTGAATAAATATGGGCCAGGGAGTTAGTCAGGTGTGACCTAAAACTTTTACAAAATCAAAAATATAAAAAGCAAACAAAAATGGACAAATTAATCCCAGGAAATGTTATCTTTCTAGAATACAATATGTGAAGTTTATGTGAATTACACTGAAGTAGTAGCTACTTTTTAAGATTCCAGCAGAAACGGTCTCTCCCTCAGGAGTGACAGCTGAGATGACAATTGAAAATATAAAGCCATTAGTCCTGGTGAGATCCGGGGACCGTATTCAAGGCATAGGGAAGAGCAAATGCAAATTTTTTGAGCTAGAATGGACTTTTGAGTATTCAGCAATGGATGGGTCAGTGCGAAGAGGCATGATGATCAGTGGGAGAGGTGAAGAGTTGAGTGACGAGTCAGCTCTCAGGAGATGACGCTTCTTGGAAAAGAGTTCAGCTGTTTATTCCAAGTGTGATGGAAAGCCAGTGAATACATAGATTTAAATAAAGAGCTAATATCTGATTTATAATTTGACATTATTTTAGCTACTTTATATTAATGGAAAACAGCCATTTTCAGCTTTATTGAGGTATAATATTTACATAATAAAATCACTTTATTTAAAAACTACACTCTAGGGTTAGTATGTTAGCACAGTGGATAAAGTGCTAGCCTTGCATAAGCTGACCTGTGTTTAATTACAGGAATATGGTTCCAGAGCACTTCCAGGAGTGCCCTGAGTAGAGAGAGCCAGGAGTGAGTCCTGTGTACTTCTGGATGTGGCCCTAATACAAAAACAATTCTTTTAAATGTAAAACTACATGTTCATGAATCATATTAAGATGTTTTATTGGGTAAACTCCACCCAATAAATATGTAAGACAGTTCTATCTTTAAAATTAGTTTCTTATAGGTTGGATAATCATCCTGTAATTAATCCTGACAACCCCTGAGGGATCATTGTACCCTCACATGCAATTGGAGGCTGATTGATATGTTTTTTGAAAAGGGGGCAGCAAAACAATCACAAGTTTTATAATATTTTGGAGTTTATAGGTTAAGAGTATCTTAATGTTTTGTTGGAATTTGTTTTTTGGACCAGTAATGTTCAGAGGCTAAACTGGCTCAGTGTTCAGAGGTCACTTTTGATATTTGTTAGGGATCATGATGTCAGGGATTGAACTATGCAAAATATCTACCTAACCCTATTAAAGTAGATTCCGGATAAATATTTTATAACTTTTAATTCCTAAACCAGTTACCATTGACAGTTGTCTGTGTTACGTATCATTGACATATTATTGGACATTGGTTGTTTTCACTTTGGATTTGTCCTAATACTATTTAAACACTTATATATAAATTTATTTGCTTGGGAATCACACTCAATAATACCTGGAGATTTCTCCTAGCTCAGTTCTTGGTAGTTGCCCAATTTGTGCTCAGAGCATCATGCAGTGCTGGGAGTTGTACCACCTGCATGCAAAGCATGTGCTTAGCCCATTGAACTATCTCTTCAATTACAGACAACCAATTTTTTATGGTCATATACTTTTTGGAACAATATTTAACATTAGAATTTCTGGATCATATAGTAAATATATATACAACTTTTTAGGTACCATATATAATATATGCCCCTATACCATAATTACTATACAATTTTGTGCTTCCACTTGAAATATGTAATATAGATTATTTTTATATTTACTTATTTTTATTTTATTTATATGTATTTTGTACCACATCTGGCTGTACTCAGGGTTTACTCTTGGCTCAATACTTGGGGATCCTTTTGGTGGACTCAAAAGATTATATAAGGTATCAGGAATTGAATATGGTAAGCCATATGCAACGCAAGTTCCCTACCAGCAGTACTATCACACCAGCTCCTCTTTTGATTTTTTATTTCAATTTTATTTTAGGCATCATAAATGTACAAAACTATTCTTAGTAGATTTTCACAAGTGAAACATTCTAGCACTATGCCATTTGCCAATACCTGTTAGTCTTTTAACCATACTCATTTCAGCCGTGAGCAATGATGTCTCATAGTGATTTGAATCTGCTTTTTTGCTGACTGACTAAAGAAGAACTTTACATGTGCTTTCCAGTCAGGACAAGTTTTATTTGTTGTGAGGTATCTCCTCAAATATTTTGCCCATTTAAATTAAATTTATTATCTTTTCATTGAGTTATAAAATATCTTTGTCTATTCTGATTACAAATTCTTTATCAGATGCCTCTTTTGAAAATATATTTTTATCACTCTATACCTGGACTTTTTATTTTCTTAAATATGTTTCTCAGAAAAGCAAAAGTTTTTAATTTTGCTGATGTCCACTTAAGCAGTTTTCTTTTATAATTTGTACTTCTATGCGACTCTAACTTTATGAAATATGAAAATGTCTTGATTAGTTGTGATCTTTATCAAGATGGGAAAATTACAACCAAAATAGTCAGAGTGATTATTAGGTTCTGCTCAGACTGCATGCAGCACTTTTGTAGGATACAGGATTGCAATATTCACATTTGAAACCTATGCCACTACCAATATCTTTCTTTTTTTCCCCTAAGTGATACTATGCCATTTTCTCCATCTTTTACCTTTCTTCTTTTTTCTCTCAGTCAAAAGACCAGCCAGATTATGGAATGTATTCCCGAATATCTTCATCTCCAACCCACAGTCTCTATGTATTTGTGAGGAATTTTGTATGCAGAATTGGGGAAGATGCTGAGCTTTTTATGTCTCTTTATGACCCTAACAAGCAAATGGTTATAAGGTAGGTGTATTTGGTTTTACCTGACTTATCAAAAATGGGAGACTGGAACATATATACATTTATTTCCATTATCATTATGGAGAAATCCCCACCTGAAAGAAAAAGGATCCTAACTAAGACTGAATTAATTCTTGCGGAGTATGGAAGTCATGCAGAAGTATTATTCACTATCAATATTTTTTTCACAGTAGGGTTTTAGTTATAGTGTTTAATAAATGGTTTTATTAATGGGAAAGCAATTATAATAAGAGTCAGGCATTTTCATTAGATAGACTGGAATTCTTTGCTTTAAAAATGGAAATTACGGGGGCCGGGCGGTGGCACTGGAGGTAAGGTGCCTGCCTTGCCTGTGCTAGCCTTGGATGGACCGCGGTTCGATCGCCCGGCTCCCATATGGTCCCCCAAGCCAGGAGTGACTTCTGAGCGGATAGCCAGGAGTAACCCCTGAGCGTCACTGGTTGTGGCCCAAATCCCCCCTCCCAAATAAAAATAAAAATGGGAATTAGGGAAACATAGAGATAGTACAGGAAGTAAGGCACGTTCCTTATATGAAGCTAACCCTGACTTGAATTCTTAGCTTTATATGTAGCTCTTTAGCAATACAAGGAATAATTCCTGAGACAGGACCAAAATAGCCCCTGAATACCACAAGATATGACTTACAAACACACACACACAAGATATCTCCTATACACACACACGCACACACATACACACACACTTGTACACACATACACATACTCAAGAGAGTAAGAAGGGCAGGGTAGATAACTCAGTGATCAGGAAAGCAGCATGTGCCTGACCCAAGGAAACTGTTTTCCTAATACTGCCAGGGTTGCTCAGGTGTTCCCCAGTACCACTGACCTAAACAGGACTCATGGCGAGGCCCAAGAATTAAAACTATTCAACTCAGGGGCAATAGTACAATAGATAGGGGCCTTGCCATGAATGCAACCAACCCAGGTCCGATCCTTGGCATCCCATATGGTTGCCTGAGCCTGCCCGAAGTGATTTCTGAGCACAAAGCCAGGAGTAACCCCTGAGCACCACTGATGTAGTACAAAAAACAAAAACAAAAACAAAACAAAACATTGAGCTCAGCTGGCAGAAGATCATAAGATCCTAGGCCTATAGGTTCCTGAGCACTACTTGGAAGGTCCTTCAAAATAGAGAGAGAAAAAGAAAGAACAAGAGAGAGGGGGATAGAAGAAAAAAATTAGAAACAAATGATGAAAATTTCTTATCCTCCATGACAGCATTGGACTCTTAAATCTTACTCCTTATTTACTTTTTCTTGACCTTGGACAAGTTATTAATTTTTATTAAGCATAAATTTCCCATTCATGAAATATAATTGCTACCTTCACAGGATCGCTTCCTTTGACTTTAATGAGAAAAGCCTCATGAATCACAGAACCTAGCAGATGCTACCCGTGCTGCAAGCGCTAGAGGCTTTGTTATTTCTTTTTAAATATTACTGTAGTGAATTATTTTGGAAAATGGAGGAAGTGAGAGATCCTCTGAGTGCCTCCACTTAAAGTAGGAAGAAAGACTTTGGAACTTGCAAGGAGAAGATTTTGGTGCAACTCGAGCCGCATTACTTTCCTCCTGTTCTTCCAGGGGGCCTGGGGCAAAATTTGCATCCACATGTTTAGTCTAGAATATGAACTTCTTGTCTTTATGGAGAGAAGTATATTTCCTTAGTTTGAATGTGAAGCTTAAATGTGATAGCATACATAGTCAAGTAAATAGAAGTGCTCTGGCAAATAATGGCTCTTTGGATGTATTTGTGGGCATCACCTATCTAAGAAGACTGAAGTTTTACATGATCTCATTTAATCTTCCTTACTGTATACCAATTTGGTGAGAAAATGTGGCTGAGGGGGATTGCCTTCCCCATAGTCACAAATATTTGTCATTGGGTCCCGGGAGATAGCATGGAGGTAAGGCGTTTGCCTTTCATGCAAAAGGTCATCGGTTCGAATCCCGGTTCCCCATATGGTCCCCTGTGCCTGCCAGGAGCAATTTCTGAGCATGGAGCCAGGAGTAACCCCTGAGCACTGCCGGGTGTGACCCAAAAACAAATATTTGTCATTTGTAAGGCTGATATTTCTACTTCGTTCCAACCTATTCTAAAGATGAGCCAGTTTCCACTTTAGTTTGTCACTAAGGGGGAGATTTGTATCAAATGCTCAGAAGAGCTAGTACTGAAGATTCAGCTTTGTTTTGGTGGAAATCTATTTTTTATAATAATCCTTACATTACATTCAATCCAACTCATGTGGCTAATCCTCAATGATCCTGCTCCTGGAGAACCACTTTAAAAATGATCCGTTTCTTCCTGTCAACTGCTTCTAAGGCCCCAGTGACAAAGATCATGAAAGCACTCAAAGGATCCTCCCTGCCTTTTAGAAAACACAAGTATTCCTCATGCCCAAACTGACAAAGGAGCCAGACCTTCTGGCCATTGAAGTGATGGATGGCTTGAACTAGCTCTGGGAAGGGAGACAATGGATCAGTGAGGTGGCAACTCTGTTCCCTGATGTGCCACACTGAATGAAATGCTTCATGAGGTGTGCCTGAGTGATGCCATCAAAGAGCCAGGGCCTTGAGAAACTCTCAGAAAAGTTAGGGATGCAAAGGTGGAGAATAAAATGTGAGGGCAAAGCAAGCAAGAGTAGAAGACGGAGAAGAGGCTTGATACAGGAAAGAATCAAGGAAATTTGACATGGGAGAGCTCTTTTTCCCAAAGAAACCAGTCCTTTCTGTTTTGTCTCTGCCTAGAGTGACATACAGTGAACCACATATAGGTGAAGGTATTTGCAGTGAGGCCTGGATATGGCGTGGGGTAGGTTTGAATGGCGTGGGGTAGGTTTGACTGGTAGTCACCTTCCAAGTTGGATTGAACAATGGCCAGATTCCAATGGCCCCCTAAAAAGAATTGGTTTCGAAAATTTAAAAGTGTAATTTTTATTTGTTTCGGGGTCATACCTGAAAATGCTCAGGGGGTTGCTCCTGGCTCTGCACTCAGAAATTACTCAAGGCAAGAGCCCTACCTGCTCTACTATCTTTCTGGTCCCTAAAAGTAAATTTTTATAAGTTTAAAATAGAAGTAGTTCAGTCATCAATCCAGGGGTGGAACTAATTCCCAAAGAAAGCCCGAGGAGAGCTGGATAGGTTTGCCTTTGTCCTCTGTGTGTATGTACGCGTGTATGTGTGTGTGTGGTGTGTGTGGTGTGTGTGTGTGTGTGTGTGTGTGTGTGTGTGTGTGTGTGTGTAAGAAATCATGTGGATAGAGTTTCATCTTCCACAGGTTCCAAGTGGGCTTTTGGATTTAACATTCAGGTCTTTCTGGGTAAGGATGAATGGGACATCCTCAGATCTTCTAAACGGCTTTTCTTATTTATAATTTTATTTTCCCTAGAAGAAAATTATTGGTGCTTATTATTTCAATCTAACAGACTCTGGGGCTTGTGACAAGTGATGAAAATTTGTGAAAAAAATACATAGGTAGCTTACTATGACAGTTCAGAAGTATCCACTGAGAAAGAATTAAAAATAAATTTTGGAGGAACCTTCCTAGCCAGTTTGTTGCAAATTTCTCTGAAGTTTTCAGGTGAGGAGAGGGTGAGAGGGTGATAGAGATAGAGAGATGGAGACAAAGACAGAGAATTAATTTACATCACGGAGTTTTAATCATGAGTTAATCTGGAACTATTCTTTTCTACATTGTTGTGATCTGTTTCCTTTCCTCTTGAACTTTTTCCAGTTACCCTAACTTATTTCCTAGAGATGAGTGGAGAGAACGAGGAACAAGATGTTATAGAGAGCAAATCTCTAAAAGGATGACAATCTCTTAGCTATTGCTGAGTTCTCATCATGCTTTTAGGATTGACTTTGAGTTTTAGTTTTGCTTTTAATTTCTTACCTTGAGACAATGGGCCATTTATATAGGATCAACTATATGTTCTTGACTGATCTGCAAAGTCTAATGTTAGTAATTTAGCAAACAAAAATAAATTTCTAAGTTATATAAATGTTAGAATCTTCTATTTTTTAAAATGTGGTTGTATGACCAGTATGGACAAGATAGGCTGGTGCATGGGTTTATTAAAATATTCGAGATGGTGGGCGCTGGAACAATAGTACAGTGGGTAGGGTGCTTGCCTTGCACATGGCTTACCCAGGTTCAATTCCCGATACGCTGTATGGAGTCTGGATCTCTTCAGGAATGATTTCTGAGTATAGAATCAGGAGTAACCTCTTGATAACCACCAGGTGTGTTCCCTCACAAAAAAAGGTACAAGATGGCAAATGATAATATATCAAAACTGTGAATACAAAAATCTTTAAATTGGCTTTATTAATCTTAGAATAGAATTAAAACCCTTAAGTTATCTATTAGGCATTTATTGTCTGGTCAACATAATTTTTTTTCTTATCTCTTTTCCTATACCATTATATATTAGTTTTTACCATTTGTCCATATAAGATCATTAGTGTTGTTTTCAAGTCTTGGCTTTTGTAAATATTGCTGCAATAGAGTCAGAGGTGATTAAATCTTTTCAAGTAAGTGTCTCTTTTCCTTTGAACAAATATTCAAAAGTCAAGTTCCTCAATCATGTGGTATTTCTATTTTAACATTTTGAGGACCCTCAATCTTGTTTGCAATACACCAATTTATAGTGGTGCTCATAGTCATTAGAATAATTTCCTTTTTCTACATCCTTGTCAACTTTTAAAATTTTTTTTGAGGAGATGGGATGAGGTGGTAGCTCCTTTTACATTTCCATGACAGTAATGAGTTGTCACTCTGCTTTCCACAGTGAGAACTACCTGGTGCGATGGGGCAGCAAGGGTTTCCCAAAAGAAATAGAGATGCTCAACAACTTAAAGGTGGTCTTCACGGTACGTATCATTGTTTTCTTCTTGCCATGTTGTGGAAATGAGACAGGCCAAGAGAGAGCAGAGCCTTAGGGCAGAGCTGTGTTTTGGGCTTTCTGTGGACATTTGGAACAGAAAGAACATTGTTTGGCCTGTGGAAGTAGTTGGGAAGATGGATCTCCTCCTTTCTCTTTCTCCCTCCCATTCTCTTTATTACTTATGTATACACAGTTATATAGCACTATTTAGATTAGCACTTGCCTTTTTAGCTGATGATGTCTAGGTGAATAGGGTAGAGAAACTATTTTTATTTTAATTTTCTGGTTAAAATATTGCAAATATGTGTTAAAGACCTTCTAGGTTTCTAATATCTTCCTAAACATTAATATGCACTGGACAAGAAATAAGTTTAAATTAGGTATTTGTATGATCATTTCTTCTTCTTCTTCTTCTTCTTCTTCTTCCTCTTCTTCTTCTTCTTCTTCTTCTTCTTCTTCTTCTTCTTCTTCTTCTTCTTCTTCTTCTTCTTCTTCTTCTTCTTCTACTTCTGCTTTTAACAAGAATAATGCAAGCTTCCCAAGAGTTGGAAGGGGGACCCCCACACATCTATCTGTCTTTTTCTACCTCCCCCCCCCCGGTGGTCCTTGTCTGTGTTTGATGGCCAAAAGCAG
>PVKC010040006.1:0-12422 GCA_004027635.1 Crocidura indochinensis | reverse complement strand
CTTCTTCTTCTTCTTCTTCTTCTTCTTCTTCTTCTTCTTCTTCTTCTTCTTCTTCTTCTTCCTCCTCTTGTTATTATTATTATTATTATTATTGCTTTTTGGGTCACACCCAGCAGTGCTCAGGGGGTTAGTCTTGGCTCTACACTCAGAAATCGCTCCTGGCTGGTTCGGGGGACTTTAAAAACCCCGTGACTCTCAGGGGTTACTCCTGGCTTGGGGGACCATATTGGACGCTAGGAGATCAAACCTTGGTCCATCCTAGGCTAGCACATGCAATACAAAATGCCCTACCACTTGCGCCACCACTCTGGCCCCTGAACCCTTATTTCTTTAATGATACATAGAGGCTAGAAAGACAATACAGCAGGTAGGGCATTTAGCTTGCATGCAGCTGACCTGGGCTTGGTCGCCGGCCCTACAGCAATACAGTCTCCTAAGCTCTGCCACAAGTGATTGCTGAGCAGAGCTAGACATAAGTACTGAGCACTATAAGGTGTGGTCCAAAACCAAAACCAAAACCGCAACAAAAATTAAAGATGTAAAAAAATCGAGGTCTTTGGGGCCAGAGTGGTGGCACTAGTGGTAAGGCGTCTGTCTGCCTTGCCAACGTTAACCTAGGACAGACCTCAGTTGGATCCCCTGACATCCCATATGGTCTCCCAAGCCAGGAGAGATTTCTGAGTGCATAGCCAGGAGTAATCCCTGAACATCACTGGGTATGGCCCACAAACCAAAAAAAGAAAAAAAATGAGGTCTTAAAAATATCTTAATCATTGTAAAACTGAAACTCAATAATGAACAACTTTATAACTATCTTGTGGTGAGTCAAAATAAATTAAAAATATGTTTAAACAAATGTCTTAAAAAAGATTTTAATCAAGAAGTGTAACAGGGCTCACAAGAAAAGGACACTAAGGTAATTGGCGTTTTCTTTAATAGAAGGAGCTAAACCCCCCTCTACTTGAGAGTGGCTGGGTTTTCCTTAGGTATTTTCCATTGTCTAGGGACAAAAAGAGATAGGAGAGATAGTACAACCTGTAAGGTCAGACAGGTAAGGTTCTTGCTTCATATGCTGAAACTAGGCTTGATACCCAGCACCATATATGGTCATCTGAACCCTGCCAGGAAGGACCATAGACACAGGAACAGGAGTAAGGGTGAAGTATCTGTATACTATGGGTCTCCAAAATATAAAACAAGCACAAAATAAAAGCATGGGCTTCCTGGCCTGTTCTCTCATGGATCTCCTTTGGGGTAGCTGGTTCCCACTCAGAACACTCAAGCTTTCCTCAACAAAGGTGCACATGCTGAGTCATTGAAGACTTCAGTCAACAGCTAGGTGTGGGGTGACCTATGCATGGAGCAAGAGTCTCAGTTGTACTCCACACCAACTCATAAGACCAGGGGTCAGAATCATCTGTCAAAGATTCTTGATTCTTTAAAACTGTGTGAATAAGTTTTGTTGTCTTAAGATGCTGTGTGGGACTATTGGTGTTGCTACAATAAAAGACAAAATAGCAGAAAGTTCAGAAAAGTTGTTGAACTCAAATTTCAAAGGCTGACAAGAATTTGGAAGCAATCAATGTCCAATGTGAACTGTAAGTGGTGGAGAGAAATCTGAGAAACCCAGAAGTTGACTTGGTTTTCAGACCCAGGTAAAAGCAGAAACCAGCTCCAACGAAAAAGATGATGAGCCACCCTGAGGTCTTCAATGAGCAGGAATAACTGGGTTCTGGGTTGATGACATCAGTGATGGTGCAGATGCTGTGGGCAGGAATCTACGTCATGAGAGATTATCTGAAGCAATGCAAGCTACAGAGGAGGCTCCTGGGTCCTAGGATCCCAGGTTCACATGAGGCAGCAGGAAGGGAAGCCACACTCTGGAGACTTGGAGTTTTTCCTTACAGCCACTCAGGCCAGAGGTTGTGAGAGGATATAAGGGAGGCAGGTACTGGGGAGCAGGGTCCGGGTACTGGAAGGAATAGTCAATGGTTTGCCAAGCAGGGAGTGGAAAGGAGTATGTGGGCCTGTGCAGTAGGAGGGAGGAAGTGTGGTGGGTAATTAAAGTGGCAACACTAGAAGAAGATGCAGGCAAGGTTAATTGACTGGCTTGTCAGTTTTCCAGGCTATTCCACTCTCCCTGCCACAAGAACTAATTCAATTTATCAACAGTTCATGCCTATAATAGGAGCATTACTGAACCTCACACACAGAAGCCTTGCATGTTAAACATGCCAATGGGACTGTGCTCTCAAGACACTGCCATTATTTTTTAGCTAAGATTAAACTTGAAGTTTATTTTTTGCATATAAAATATTGCTCTTGCTAAAGCACTATTTATTCCTCATATTGTTTACAAGGATGTAGCTGAGAAACAACATCACTAGGCAACTTTCCAATTCTATACAGGTCTATAAGAAGTTCTTATTGCTACATGGTTGATGTCCTCCTATTTTTATTTTTTGTATTTTTTCTTTTTTGGAAGGTCCATATCCAAAAATGCTCAGGACTTTTTCCTGGCTCTGCATTCAGGAATCACTCCTGGTAGTGCACAGGGTTACCAGATGGAGTGCTGGGGATCAAACCTGGGTTGGCTACGTGCAAGTCAGTGCCTTGCCCTCTGTAGTGTCTCTCCAACTCCAGCCATTTCCCATTTGGGGGGAGCACATTGGCAGTGCTCAGTGGTAACTCCTGGCTCTGTATTTAGAAATCACTCCTGGCAGGCTTTGGCAACTATATGGGATGCCAGGGATTGAATCGGGGTCCACTGTGTGCAAGGCAAGCACCTTACTTGCTGTACTATTGCTCTGGCCCAGACACCGTCCCATCCATTTTTTTTTTAATGAAAAAGGTGATTCTTCTTATTTTTTATGTAAAAAATGTAAAAGAGCATTTTTTTTCATTAGCAGGAGGGCGAAAGGGCGGGCAGAGCTCCGGGCTGGTGAAGGGGCAGGGATGGGAAAAAGGGAGCCAAAAGAGCATTTTCTATTCTTTTTTGTTTGTTTGTTTGTTTTTGGCCACACCCATTTGATGCTCAGGAGTTATTCCTGGCTAAGTGCTCAGAAATTGTCCCTGGCTTGGGGGAACCTTATGGGACGCAGGGTGATTGAACCACTGTCTTTCCTTGGCTAGCGCTTGCAAGGTTTACCTCTAGCGCCACCTCACCGGCCACATCATTTTCTATTTTTTTTTAAGTTTTATTTTTTAAACAGTAATACTCATTTTGTTCTGTAAATGCTAACAACATCTCAGAGAATGAATCAACATATGCCCTGATCAAAAAATGACTCAATTCTATAAATGCTACAATAAATTAGATTAATTTGTGTCAGAATCCACATACACAATTATTTTTTCCAACCTAAGTTTTTACCTTCTTTAGCTTGGACCCTTTGAAATAACATTAAATGAATACATTGCATTAATTTACAACAGAATGGTTTATCTTGAGGCTGCAGGTAATCAAACTATTGATGGCTTATATGAAAGTTCTACTAAATTGGAGGATTATTTTTAGTTGCTTGGAATCATAGTGGATTATTTTTTGGGGGGCAGTTTTGAAACTAAACCTAGAACTTCAAATGTTCAAAGGCAAACACTCAACAGCTGAATCATATCCCCAGACCTCTAGAATCAAACCCAGAGTTTGACATTTGAGAAGCAAGTACTATGGATTAGTTACAGTCTCGGTTTGAGGGTGATCTTTTTGTCTAAGGGATTCTGGAGGGAGGGGAGAGGGAGAAAAAAAATGTACTTGTCAGTCTGAAAGTCACAGACAGTTTATCTTTGTATAACCAGATTAGGAGAAAAATGGTGAACCCATTGATACAGGAAGAAGCAAGCATCTTCTTCTAGGGTCTGACATTTGATGAGATATTCAGTTACTGTGCGTTTCCATTTTTTTTTCCCATGGCAGAACATATGGCAGAGACTTGGGGACGTGCTTGCCTGAAGCCAGGTTACTCTTATGTTCCATAACTATGTTGCTTGCGTGGCTGTTATTTCCACAGTAGTTGGCTGTGCCTCAGATAAATGGAGTGCTGGACTGTTCCCACAAATCTTTATCCCAGTCTTCATCGCAAGGTGGGCACTGCCACGTGCTCTTAGCCAGAGTCTCTTGTCCCATGTTCCTTGTTTGGTTCACAATATCCTGCTCAATACAACTTTTGTCATCACAGCTTGAGACATGACTTATTTCAGCCTGAGGAACTTGGTGGTGGGTGTTGAAGGGACAAGTAGCCAATTAATTTGCAACATCAGGATGATTCTTTCTTTCTTTTTTTTTTTTTTGATTTTTGGGCCACACCCAGTGACGCTCAGGGGTTACTCCTGGCTATGCGCTCAGAAGTCTCCCCTGGCCTGGCCTGGGGGACCATATGGGGCACGGGGGATCGAACCACGGTCGTCCAAGGCTAGCGCGGTAAGGCAGGCACCTTACCTTCAGCGCCACCGCCCGGCCCCAGGATGATTCTTTCTGCACTTGATAAGATGATAAGGAAACCTGCAGGCCCTGATCTGGTGATTTTTATCATAGGGGCATTGTATTAGTTTTTCGGGGTCCAGGGAATCGATGTAGGTTTCTTCCATGTTGAAGATGAAGAAGCTGAATTCAAGTGCTCGTCGAGACATGCTTGTCTCACAATGGCCTCGACCCACATCCGCTCCCAGCAATGCTCACTTCTTCATTTTCTATGCTTAAGGTTCTCATCTAGAAAATAATTCAGGGAATGGAGAGCTAGGACTGTAGGCAGGACACTTGTTTTTCATGGGTCTGTGATGAGTTTGATTCCTGGCACTGCACATGGTCTCCCAGGCTGCCAGCAGTGAGCTCTGCATGCAGAGCCAGGAGTAAGTTATGAACATCACTGGGTATGCAAAAAAACAGACAGATAAAAAAATAAATACTGCTTAAGTATACAACTATATGACTATGTAACAGGTTTATCATTGTTTGGAATTATACATATAGTAATACATATGATACATGACACACATTCTGGGAAGGGTAGGACAAAATGTAAACTCGTAGAAGTTTCCTTAGGTGTACAAAATGAAAAAAGAAGATAGGTGATGAGGAGGGGAGCTTATTGCAAATTCACTCACTATGCAGATAACAGCTAAAACTAAACACTCCACAGAGTGTTTTCTGAAATCGGAACAATGGAGCATTCTAGATACAGTGACATCATTTTTAAAAAATAGCTGCTTTCACCAAGAGATAGCAGTTTATAATGAAAACGTTTTTTCATTTCTTTGGGGAAGAAGGAGGGGGAAATGGGGGGTAGGGTAGGGGTGATGGGGACCAGGAACTAAGTGAGATAAATGTTCTAATTGTCCCTGTCAATAGCCAAGGAACTGGCACCAGGCCGTGCAGATCACGTGCACATTCTCTCATATTCAGCGAATATATTCAGCAAACATGTTCAGCGAATAGTCCATTGAATCCTTTGCTTCTATGGCTCCTAAGTTGCTAACATAATGAATTTTATCATCAAGGATTTTTCAGCAGTAACAAGACAAAAATACCATAATGCATTCTTGATGAAGCTGATAAAGGACAACTCCTGAGACTGGACATGAGCAGGGCTGTGTGGGGTGTGGGGTGTGGGAAGGGCTGGCATCCACCCAGACCGCTTTCTTCTCCTGTGCAGATGTTGATGCTTTGAGTATTCCTGGGCACCCTACAGTCTACTGTCATGGGGATTAAAGTTGCATCACTTTCAGCATCAGTCAAGAAAAAACTTATTGCTGATGTGTAGCTGAGAAAAGTTGGCAACGGAGCAAGTTCCTGTGTGAGAAACACTTCCTCCACCCCTTGCTCCCCAATTCAGTGAACTGTGCACGGGGCTGCTCCCTCTCTGCTCCCTACTGCCTGCTCTTTCAGCAGATACAGTTACTTGGCCACCGTCAGCCACTTATTCCTATGATTTGAATTTCTTCAATATAGAAATGTTCCTGAAAAGTCTGAGGGGTGGGAGCCTTCTTCTTTCTTCCTCTTCTTGACTGCCTGCCTCTTCTTTCACCTGTCACCATCAAGGCTAAACTTGGACCAAACACAGGACAAACAGACTGCTGAGAATTCATCTGGAAAGGGAGGAGCCCGCAGCGCATGCAGATGATGGGAGACTATCTACCAAGGTGACCCAGGTTTTTGCCTTTAGAGATCCAGGACACAGCTGGAATCAGAGGACAGTGGTCCCTCTGTCAATGCAGAGAGGACAGGGAAGCAAAGGTTTCCTAAAAGGGTTGGCATGAGAGTGAAAGCATCATAAGTGTCTATCTTTCCATTTGTGTTTCAGATAAGTGAATTGGTGTCAAGGCCCAGCTGACAAAGCAAACAGAGAAGCACGCTTTGACAAAGGGCATTTGATGTGGAGTTTCCAAAACTAGTATATTATCTCACGCAACCTATCTTAAATATTGCAGAAGTTTTTGAAGTTTTTTTTTTGTTTTTGTTTTTGGGTCACACCCGGCAGTGCTCAGGGGTTACTCCTGGCTCCATGCTCAGAAATTGCTCCTGGCAGGCACGGGGGATCATATGGGGCACCGGGATTCAAACCGATGACCTTTTGCATGAAAGGCAAACGCCTTACCTCCATGCTATCTCCAGGGCTCCTTTTTTTTTTTTTGGTTTTTGGGCAACACCCAGAGACGCTCAGGGGTTGCTCCTGGCTATGCGCTCAGAAGTCGCCCCTGGCCTGGGGGACCATATGGGGCACGGGGGATCGAACCGCGGTCTGTTCAAGGTTAGTGCAGTAAGGCAGGCACCTTACCTCCAGCGCCACCGCCCGGCCCCTAATGTTGTTTTGATGGGAGAAGGACATACTAGGTAGTGCTCAGGGGCGACATCTTGGTTCTGTGCTCAAGGATAAACTCTGATAGTTCTAAGGGAGAAATGAGGTGACAGGATTTGAATGCAGCAAGGGAATTGATTTTTCTATTTTTATTTATTTTTATTTTTTGTTTTTTTTTGGGCCTCACCCGTTTGATGCTCAAGGCTTACTCTTGGCTAAGCACTCAGAAATTGCCCCTGGCTTGGGGGGACCATGTGGGACGCCAGGGGATTGAACTGTGGTCCTTCCTTGGCTAGCACCACCTCGCCGGCCCCTGGAATTGACTTTTCTATGATCTCTCTGGCCCTGAAAATTTTTTTGTTTTACCTTTTTTTTTTTGGTACTGGTGATTGAATCTTGGGTTTGACATATGTAGCTGAGGTACATTCTTATCTTTAATGCAACTCTGAAGTTTAGACTCTAGTTTTCTTTTTTTTCTCTCTTTTGGGAGGTTCAGTTTGGGGAGGTGTTGGGTCTCACTTAATGTGCTCAGGATTACTCCTGCTTCAGGAATCATTCCTGCAGGTGCTTGGGGGACCATACTGGGGTGCCAGGAATCAAAACAAGGTTCAGTACATGCAAGGCAAGCCCTCACTTGCTGTATAACTTTTCAACTCCTATTTCCAAGAAGATATTGCTCCGATTGCTAAAAAGATAGAGGCAAGAAAAGTTAAATAATTTGCCAAGGCCACAGAATTAGTGGAATGTGTGACTGAGATTCAAACCAGGCAATCTAACTTTAGTGATACCCTCTCAAATGTTACATTCTATTGTGCCTCAAAGCATGGCAGGTAAATACAGTAATTGGTTTTTTAGGAGTCCAACTAGGGAGAGTGGAAGGTGCCTTATTGCTCGTGTGCCCTCAGACAACACTGGTCAGGGCATTGCTCTCTTGTATTGGCAGCATCAACACACATCTTTTGACTCAGATTCAATCATGCCAGCTTGGTAACAATTTATTAGCTCTAAGTGTAATAGTAAATATGTCATGAAGAAATGTCCTGTAACTAATTTCAGTAATAATTGGATTAGATGCTTATTTAGGGTAGATTTCAATAAAGCTTCAATGGCAACTTCATGTTCAAGTGAACAAAACTCCTTGCAGAGATCAAATGACTGTATATTAAATTGGTATTGAATATAACCTTCTAGCTAAGCATGGATGGGGGTTATCTTGAATGAGCAAATAAAACTTTGAGATTCTTAACATTTTTTTTTCTTTTGAGGTACTAGTGTTTAGAATACTACTGTATACACTAAAACTCAGGCATACATCAGTCTGATACTAATCCTTGTAGAATTAATTAAATTATTAAGAGTCAGGCCCGGAGAGATACCACAGTGGTGTTTGCCTTGCAAGCAGTCGATCAAGGACCAAAGGTGGTTGGCTCGAATCCTGGTGTCCCATATAGTCCCCAGTGCCTGCCAGGAGCTATTTCTGAGCGGAAAGCCAGGAGTAACCCCTGTGCACCACAGGGTATGGCCCAAAAACCAAAAAAAAAAAAAAATTAAGAGTCCTTTATGGTGGTGGATAATGGTGGATGGATGGTGAGGCCTTTCTATGCCAGGCCAGGCACCTGCACACCCTTCCAGCAGAGAGATCAGAGGGTTCAGGATAACAGCAAAGATTCACAGCAGTCAGGTTCAGGAGACATCAACTTTATTACAAGATTCTAACCACCATGTGCATATCTTAAACAAACAAAAAAGTAAGGGCTGGAGAGATAGCATGGGGATAAGGCGTTTGCCTTACATGCAGAAGGACAGTGGTTCGAATCTTGGCATCCCATATGGTTCCCCGAGCCTGTCAGGAGCGATTTCTGAGCATAGAGCCAGGAGTGACCCTTGAGCGCTGCTGGGTGTGACCCCCAAAACAAAAAAAGGCAAAACAAACAAACCAAGTGCATATCTTACATGACTTCTAAACTAACCCTTTAAACAGCCTCCTTCAGCTGCCCTGCATCTATCCCGGCTCTCATCTCACCATCCTACATCCTTCTAAGGCTTCTCTTAACCCCTCCTCCAGCCAATGTTAATTAACCTCCACCGACTCCTTCCAGCCTGACGATCAGGTAAGGTTAGCATTTGGCTTGGGGAGGGGTAAGAAGACCCATTACCAGAAACCCTTCACAAATGTCCCAAGGACTTCTTCCAAACACCCCTGCCCAAGTAAAAACTCTGAATTTTTTTTTGTTTTATTTTTGACCATGCACAATGGCACTCAGTGGTTAATCCTGGCTCTATACTCAAAATCACTTCTGGTAAGCTTAGGGAATCATATGGGATGCCAGGGATCAAACCCAGGTTGGCACTTAGCTGCACTATCACTCCAGCCCCAAAGCTTTGAAATTATTAATGTCCCCCTTTTTTGTTTTTTGGGCCACACCTGCTAGTACCCAGGGGTTGCTCCTAGATCTGTGCCCAGAAATGATTCCTGGCAGGCTTGGGGGACCATAGAGGATCTCAGGAATTGAGCCCAGCTTGATGGTATGTGAGGCAAATGCCCTATCTGCTGTACTATTGCTCTGGCCTCCTAATTAATGCCATTTACTATGACATACTGCACAAATAGAAGCTCTCCTTCCTACTGTTATAGAAGTAAAAATGCAGAACAGTTTAAACAAAGAGCTATAAATAAGAACTAAACATATCTAAAGATAACTAAATATATCAAGTGTGTGAAGTAATTTAGCAAAACAGGATCCATAGCATATACACATGATAGTTTTATTTATTAATTATTATTTTCTTGATTTAGGGGCCACACCCACCTATGCTCAAGATTTACTCTTGGCTCTTCTCTTAGGAATCATGCTTGGGGGGCCCGGGAGATAGCATGGAGGTAAGGCATTTGCCTTTCATGCAAAAGGTCATCGGTTCGAATCCCAGTGCTGTGCCCCATATGGTCCCCTGTGCCTGCCAGGAGCAATTTCTGAGCATGGAGCCAGGAGTAACCCCTGAGCACTGCCGGGTGTGACCCAAAAACCAAAAAAAAAAGGAATCATGCTTGGTAGGGCTCTGGAAATCATATTGATGCTGGGGTCAAACCTAGGTCAGTTGTGTGAAAAGTGAGAACTTCACCCACTGCTTTATCTCTCTGGCCCATACATTGACAATTTTAATATTATAGACTTTGCCTTTTGGTTTGGACTTAATGCACATATTTGTCTTGGTTTTACAGTTAAATAAAAATCATATAAAATTTTTATTTCTCTTTTTTGTTTTGTTTTTTTGGGCCACACCCGGTGATGCTCAGGGGTTACTCCTGGCTATGCACTCAGAAGTCGCTTCTGGCTTGGGTGGACCATATGGGAGCTGGGGGATCGAACCGCTAGTCTTTCCTAGGCTAGTGCTGGCAAGGCAGACACCTTACCTCTAGTGCCACCATGCCGGCTCCCTTATTTCTCTTAAATTACTACTACAGGACTGGTGCTGAAGTGAGAGTACAGGGTTTAAGGAGACAGCCTTGCATGCAATAAACACTAGTGCAGATACTTCTTGGTATTTCAAGTACCAATGGAAGCAATACCCATGATATGCCCTAAACACTTCCCAGCCCCAATCACAATGGTCAATTCTCACTTTTCTTCTATCTTTTTTTTTTTTTTTTTACAATTACTAAAAAACTAAGATTGGGGATTTCTTTTGGTGGTGCTGGTGACTGGATCCAGGACTTCAAGCATGTGACTACTGAGCAACATCATTGCCAGAAAACTGGGAATTTGATACTTCAATAAATAAATATAATAGTTTGTAGGTACCCCACCCCCAGTTGCTCTTTTTTAATGCTTCCTCATTCTTGTGACCCCAAAGGCAGTGCTTTTCAGATTCTTGCTGTGAGTGCACAGATAAAGCACTTAGATATGCAATTAGGCTACTAGCAGCAGAGATTCAACTTCTAGCCTCTAGGGAATTTAGGAAGGCAAGTATTTTCAGTGGAGGGTGGTATTTTCTTAAACAAAGAATATTGTTTGTAAGAAGAAATGGAGAGACACATTTTGGATAGGAAGGTATCTGAATCTACTCTTGTAAATGAGAAAAGGAAAGACAAAACCAAACTCATTCTTACTATAGCTTCACTGAATTCCTCCTGGGTGCCTTATTGGTGTACTGATAACTGTTTCACATGTGGCTGGGAGAGTGGGGAGGGCTCAAATGTGTCCTTTTGGTGAAATTATATTCCCACTATGTTTTTAGTTACTATTGCAGGCAGAGATATAGGGTAAGATGTGATGGGAAAAACTGTCAAGAAGAACTTAAATCAGCCCCAAAGCAGGAAGACCTTTGAAACAAAAGACCTACCTTAGATGTCAGCAAACCACTGAGTTGCAGAATTCCAGGCCCTTAGTGTACCTGGACCTCCTGGGAAAAGAGGGTCCAGCACTGGAACAAGGGTAAGCTAAGAACATAAAAAACCACCACCAGGGGCCCCGGGAGATAGCATGGAGATAAGGCGTTTGCCTTTCATGCAAAAGGTCATCGGTTCGAATCCTGGTGCTCCATATTGTCCCCCGTGCCTGCCAGGAGCAATTTCTGAGCATGGAGCCAGGGCTAACCCCTGAGCACTGCCGGGTGTGACCCCAAAACAAAAACAAACAAACGAACAAACAAAAAAAACACTACCAGCTGGCAACTACCATAGAGACAGACTTGGGAGATAGTTTGGGAAAACTGTTTATTAGCTCATTTGGCAGTGAAAAAGGTGCCCATATGTCCATATCTCCCCCTGAGATGTGGACTTTGTTACCCTAAAACTCTTTTTTGGTGCCTCCTCTAACCTAGAACTTATCTATGCCCTCAATGCAGCAGTTTTCAGTTTCAGTTGTGAGTAAATAGATAAAGCACTTAGAAATGCAATTAGGTTACAAGCAGCAGAAAATTAAACTCTGAACCTCTAAGGAACTCTGAACCTCTATTGAAAGTGTCAAAATCCTGGTTTTCTGTCGAGAATGTAGATCAGTGCAGAGTACCTGTGTGTTTTTGCCAGAATCCCTGCCTGTAAGATGCTTTTTTTTTTAAATTAATTATCTTTATTTAAATACCATAATTACAAATATAATTGTAGTTGTATGGTACAGTCATGTAAAGAACACCCCCCTTCACCAGTGCAGAATTCCCATCACCAATTTCCCAGATCTCCCTCCTCCCCACCCCACCCACACCTGTACTCGAGACAGGCTTTCTTGCTCCCTCATTCATTCACATTGCTATGATAGTTTTCAGTGTTATTTCTCTAACTGCATTCATCACTCGAGAGGTAGGTGGAAAGCCTGTTGGCCCCTATACAGTCCACCTAGACTGGCACCCAGGGATGGCCTGGAGTCAGGGGAAAAAGACAAGGACGACTGGTGGCCTGCAAAGCCTCCCAGCACTCCCCAGACCAGGAAGAAGGGCTGCAGTATGGGGCCACCCAAAACCCCATACCTGGCAAGAGCTGGTCTCCTGAATCCAAGAGGAAGCTGGAAGCCAGATGTCTACCCGTCCTCCTCTCGATACATCTCCCCCCTGGAGTGCGGAGGGAGAGGGGAAGCCTGGGGCCCACTAAGAGTCCACCTGAACCCACTTCTGGCCATCTGAGCTGGCACCCAG
>PVKC010040005.1:0-12435 GCA_004027635.1 Crocidura indochinensis | reverse complement strand
TAACCCCATGAATGCAACACTTTCAGCTATTAATTACTCTAGGCTACCCTTTTATTTTAGAAAGATTTTTGCACACACACAAAAACCAGCTATTTGGAAGAAAAAAGATGGCTTCACAGAGCTTTCTAAGAATGTCAAAACATATCAAGCAAACTACATAAGCAAGCCAAGAGAGTAACTTCTGGTTTCCATTAATAACACAAGGTATTATAGCTGCCTCAATGACCAAAGTTTTTAAGAAAGTGACACAGAGATAATGGAATTCATCAAAAAAGGGTGGCAAAGTCACCCAGGATACTATTCCAGAGCATTAGTGACAGAATAGCAGTGACATTCTTATAGGAATAAAAGTAATGTGATCAAGTTGTATTTTTAAGCAATATTGCTGTAACCAAAAAATGTAGATTAGATTATTAGAAGCTAAAAAGATAGCATAAGTCTTTTTGTACAGACAAGAGAATGCAGATAGTTTTCCTCATCTATATATATATATATATATATATATATATAAATATATTTGGTTTAAATATTTGGTTTTGGGGCCACATTCGGTGATGCTCAGGGATTACTCCTGGCTACGTGCTCAGAAATCGCTCCTGGCTTGGGGGACCACATGAGATACTGGGGGATCAAACCGCAGTCGGTCCTAGATCAGCGTGTGCAAGGCAAATGTCCTATCACTTGCGCCACCACTCCGGTCCCTCGATATATTATTTTTTTTAAATATAAAATGCTACATGGGGGGCCCGGGAGATAGCATGGAGGTAAGGCGTTTGCCTTTCATGCAGAAGGTCATCGGTTCGAATCCCGGTGCCCCATATGGTCCCCCGTGCCTGCCAGGAGCAATTTCTGAGCGTGGAGCCAGGAGTAACCCCTGAGCACTGCCGGGTGTGACCCAAAAACCAAAAAAAAAAAAAAAAAAAAAAATGCTACATGGTTAAATGAAAGTCACTTCTTAACAATAGGCAAGTTCTTCCTAGAATGTTTACTAAGCAAAAAATCTGGAGGTATTCTGTTCTCACAACTGAGTTGGGGAGAAAGTATTAATTTAGGCAGAGAGGACGGGTGATACTATACTTCTCAGTGTATAAAACCATCTTCCAAAATAAAAGCTTAGCTAAGCAAAGATGCCAAGTGCAAAGATTGAAAAATCTCAGGAGACTGGAAAAGGCACGGAAATCTTTGCAAAATAGTAAGGATAAATATTACCAAAATATCTTAGTACATTAACAGATGATTAAACTTGCTTTGCAAGATCCAAATTTTGTTGGAGAAATGTATATACAGTTACGATGGTGGCAGAATAAACACCAAAACAGTGACCTTCCCAGGGCTCAACTTCTTTATCTTACGGAGGACAGCTGTCAGTCATCATCCTGCTAGGACCCAAATAGAAAATAGCAAATGGAAGTATGACCAATCACCAATATTTAGTCAAACTGAGGAGTATATTTACTACAGAAACAAATGCTGTTTTATAGGGACCATTCAACATCTGCTTCAAAATTTTAAATGTACTAAACTAAGATTCCTATCTCTGAAAGCTGCTTTCCTTGCCATAATACTGAGTTGAAAAAGGGGGGAAAAGTTTAGCCTCTAATAATTGAAGCGCTCTACTTAAGATTCACAAGATATGCAGTCTTCATAAACCTGGTTGCTCTTTTAACCTGGAGTATCAGAATTTCATGTTCAATTTAAGGAGGGGGGAAAAAACCAAGGTAAAGGTCTTCATGCCCTAAGTCACATACCATAAACAGGATCAACCTCATCATTTAGTTTATATTGAGAAAGCGATAAGAATATATAGAGAAGGAGAGAAATGAGAAAAGCAAATAAGCTTTTCATTTCCTTCCAGCCATATAGAATAACCTCACCAATCTTCAAGATATGCCATTCAGGTGGACAATTTCCGCCACAAAAGCCAACATAACCCTCTTTCCCTTCTTCCCAATATCCCCTAGTGATCGCAAGATCCTTAGAAGCAGGGTTTATGACTTTTTATTGTTCTGAAATTCACCTAACAAAACAGCGGATGCCTAATAAAGACCAGTGAAAACAAAAGCCTTGGAAACAGCAGACTGAGTTTAGTAAGAAGCTTTTCTAAGACATTCTCATTTAGATTTCCACGCAGGTAAAGCCAAATTCTGGGCATCTGTTCCAAAGCCTCTAACAATGTCTCCAAAGTGGCTGGAAGAAAGCAGATGAAAAATACAATAGCAATAAAAATTAAAACAGGATGTTACCAAAATTAAGGAGAACTAATAATATGTGGAATACAGATTAGTACTCCTGACCCACTGGATTAGTTTCATGAAAATGAAAATCTAAACAAAGTCAAAGATGCGTTAAGATCTTTACACCTATTACACCCTCAGACTCACCTCCAATTTAGAGCTTACTTCATTCACTGAACTCTCCAAGAGCGGTATGTCTACAGCCTCTCCCCAGTTTCTGACCACATGTACCTCCATTTCTGGCCATCATCTCTCACCCACTTCTTTGCATAGACTACAAGCCTCATAATCCTTGACCAATATATTATAGAATGTAAAAGAGGCAGGATCAAAAGATAGCTAATGGTTGTGGCAGCACAGCGGGTAGGGTTCTTGCCTTGCAGCAGTCAACTTGGGTTCAATCCTCAGCATTCCATATTCCTGAGTACCACAGGGTATAACACCAAAAACTGAGAGATTGGGGGGGGGGCGCGGGGGCTGGTCACTGCAAGGAATCAGAAAATATAACAAAGAGAAAGGCAAGAATGCCTTAAGACACAAACTTTTCAAAAAAACACCGAATAAAGAAATCAAAAAATATTGGCCCAGAGTGGTAGCATAGCAGGTAGGGTGTTTTACTTGCACGTGACTGACCCAGGTTTCATCCTCAGAAACCATATGATCTGAGTCTGCCAGGAATTATTTCTGAATGCAGAACAGGAATAACCCCTGAGCACTGCCAAGTGTGGTCCAAACCCTCCCGCCCCACTCCCCAAAGAGAGAGAGAAATGACAAAATAGAACCAATAGAAAGTTATCAACGTGGTCTCTAATTTCTGCAGAGAAGTACTTGGCCCGGGCTGATTTTAGCAGCAAATTCTACTAAAATCACTCATAGAATAGAAAACATCAAGTTCTTGGAACCAATGATTTACAATTTGTTTATACTTACTGACCGGAGTTGGTTTGTGTACTGGCTCAGACTGGCAGTTAATAACCACAAGCAGACCAGCCCAGCTGGCAAAGGCCATAGACCATTCAAACCACTTTATGCAGGCACTGTAACTGCATACATTAAGTCACATTCAAGGGTGAGCCACTGGTGGGATGCACCCGCACCTCCATGTTAAATTTTCCCATAACGGTAAAGTACTGAAACACTTGGAAAATCACAATGTTCTCCATGCCAGTTCTGCCATGTGCAGGTCCTAATAATAAACTGAGGAAATGACTTAAAACTTCACCTACCTTACATTTTTTGCAAAGACAGGAGTGCAAATCAATATATATATTAATATATATAAAGGATTACTAGAAGAATTAAATGTGCATAAAATGCAAAAGCAGAGTATCTGGTGAGTAGTAGTATCAAAAAAATACCAGCACTTTTTGTATTACAGTGCCAAGTACAAACTGTACAGCTATATTCTTCCTTCGGAGTTTACCTCCTATCACATTCTCCAAGTACATCTAAGTGGGAATCTTGTAGCTAGGAAAGTAATAAGGAAAGATGCAATGTTACACAGTCTCCTATTTATTCAGCCAATAGTCCCTCCTGCACTACAAAGATCAAATATTGCTCATCACTGGTGAATTACTTCAAAAATAAACAATGACTGATGCAATTATGACAATAGTCTAAAACCATAGCTTTATCCAAAGTTTTCCCCACTCTACTTTCTGATACTATTTTGAGAGATTTATTTAATCCACTGAGGTCTCTAGAGAAAACATTCATATTCCAGAGTAAAGAATTCTGATTAGATGGATGCCTGTGACTCCCTTTATCTAAAATTGATTGCACTAAAACTGAAAGAACTCATGAATGAAAAGAAATCCACACGTATTCCTATTCATTATAGTATTTCCTGAGTCCACAGAGAAAATAATGTCTGGAAGTCCAACAGGATGAAAATGGGTGCTGATGGTCCAGTGTGATTATCACTTAAACAATCCTTGGCCAATTACTAGAAAAGACATGTTTTGATAAGCTCTTGTTAGGATTAATAGCCTCATTACAAGTTTTTGCTACAAGTTTTCTTTTTTTTTCCACCCCCTTCCCCATCTAGCTACATGTTTTCTGTTGATGGCTATCTACTTTTTAAAAATCTAAGGAATTAAAAAACTATCAGTCACTCAATAATAGAGTCCACTGTATTACTTTTCCTAATGCTGCAATAACAAATTACTATCGTGACTTGAAACAACACACATTTTCTATATTACAGTTCAAAGTAGATTTTATAGAGCCCAAATCATAACAGAAGGGCTGCACTGTGAAGCTCAAAGGAAAAATTGACCACATGTGACAATAAAGAGGAAATACAACAAAGAAAATGAGCAGTCCTGGAATACTGTGAGAAAATTCAAAAGACCTAAAATTAATGTTAGCATAAGTTTACAATGAAAAAAAAAGATAGAAATTAAAAAATATTCAAAAATAGCGGAAACCTTCCAAGTTCAATGCAGAAAATAAGTCGCGAAACTGAACAAACTCCAAATACGATAAGTAGAAAGTATCATGATAAAAGCCATCAAAATTAACAACGTTAACTTAAAACTAAGCTGAAACTAAGTTTAAAAAAAAATCTTAAAAGCAGGTAAGAAAATATGACAAATAACTTATGGCAATCACCAATTCACAAGACAACAGCTTTCTCATTTGAAGTGACAGTAGATGGAAATGGAATTGCATTTCTAAAGTTCTAAAAGGTTAAGCAAAAACTGTCAACCAAAATCAACCCTAAAACTGGAAGGTGATTCACTTGGAAAGGCAGACCAAGTCCCACCCTACTGAATCCACACCTGCTGTACCCATCACCCACAATCACTGCTTCACCACTTCTAGGATTCCCTGCAGAGACTCCAATTTGACCAACATTCCAGCTACACTGGTAGTTGGGCTGACATCACCAGGGCTTTTTTGGAGTGAGTGCATGCACCCTCCCCTGTCTTCTCATACTTCTGAAGCCCTGATAGCAAAACATAAGCCTCAAAAACTGCATTATCGCTTAGGTATTTTAATTGGCTCAATTTGCACAAATGTATTTTGCATTGTTAAGTGAAAAGGTTTTTTTTTTCTTCAGATCGATAGCTAGCTTCACGATCCTGTATATAGCATTAAGATAAGAAACAATGTATGCAGTGCTATATGTGTTTTAAATGTCCCAATGGTTTTGCGGCTCCCAGGTTTTTTTGTCTTTCTTCAGAAATGAGTTCACGTGGCTCTTTATGTTTTAAAGGTTGCAGACTCCTGGACTAGGCAATATACAATGTGTTTTGCAAATATTAATTTTATCTAATCCTTATAACAAATATACAAGATAAACCTGATTTTCATATAACACTTAAGCGCTATTTCCACAGTCATAAAGCAAGGAGGAAGAATAGCTTAAATATGAACCCCAAGTTCCATCCTAAACAGAAGCACCAGAGAACAGAGGTAAATGAAAGCACATGTAACCTAGGCCTCCAGCATACTACAAACAGGGAATATTTGAAGTCAGCAGATTCACTACACATGACTATGGAGCAGAGTCAGATGAAATTCTTTTGCTATATGGAAGCTTGAGACTGAGGAGGCTGCTAATATCTTCAGCTCTGAAACAAAACCCTACACAGACTTCAAATACTACAGAATTTGACATCAATGATTCTAAGAACACGGGGTTTTCAATTAATTAAATATTTCCTTAATAATGGTCAGTGCTGAGGGTCTGGAGTGATAGCTCAATGGTAGGGCATTTGCCTAGCATGCAGCTAATCCAGGATAGACGGTGGTTTAAATCCCAGCATCCCATATCCCATATGGTCCCCCAAGCCAGGAGTAACCCCTGAGCATCACTGGGTGTGGCCCAAAAACCAAAAAAAAAAAAAAAAGGTCAGTGCTGTAACAATAACTAGTACACTGGGCAGGGCAGGATAAGGATACTTGCCTTGTACACAGCTGATCCAGATTTGATCTCCAGTACCCTTTAGGGCCCCTAAAGCACTACTAGAAATGATCCTTGAGCAAAGAGCCAAGAGTGAACCTTAAGCACTGCTGGGTATGGCCCCAAAGCAAACAACAGCAAAAAATAACGATAATCTGAAATGCTCCTCTTGATTTAAAATTAACAAAATACTCCATCTATAAGCAAACGCAGTAACATTGTGCAGAAGCACCTGAGATTACCAGATGACCTTGGGGGTGGAAATGTTAGGAATCAAACACTACAACCAAACTAGAAATGTGTGGGAAAGTAGACTGCTCTGGAAGAATACATACAGGCCCACCCTTTTCCTAATAAAACATAATTCCTAAACTCACAATATGCAATGTCATACCCAAATGTGTTAGCTAAAATGGCGACTAGTATAGATGTCTAGCAGGTTGTCAGAACCACAATTAAATTCTTGAGCTAAATAAAGTATTTGGGAAGAGGTATAATTATTACTAGAAATCTATTTCTAAAATTGATTAGGTAATTAATTTGTTAAAATAAACTATTTCAGGGTCGGTGAGGTGGCGCTAGAGGCAAGGTGCTTACCTTGCAAGCGCTAGCCAAGGAAGGACCTTAGTTCGATCCCCCGGCGTCCCATATGGTCCCCACAAGCCAGGGGCAATTTCTGAGCGCTCAGCCAGGAGTAACCACTGAGCATCAAATGAGTGTGGTCCAAAAAAACCAAAAAATAAAATGAAATAAAATTGACTATTTCTTTGGAAGGGGAGGCCACACACAGCAATTTCAGGATCTATACTGGTTCTACATTCAGGAATCACTCTTGACGGTACTCAGGAACCATATAGGTGCCTGGGATTGAAACTGAGTGGGTAACATACAAGGTAGGTATACAACCTTGCCCACTGTATGCTTGCTCGAGCTCTGAAGATTTTTCTTCTGCAGTCTTGAAAAAATTTTTCTTTAAAAGCTCTTCCTTCTATACTACTTTCCTAACAGGTATTAAGATATACTTACCTTTTTGTCAAATAAACTATAATTTCAATGTTTCTGAAACCATACAATGAGAATAATAGTCATTAAAGAATAAAAAAATTAGGAAGGGGTGTGTTTTATTTTGGTTTTGGTTCTGGTCTACAGCCAGTGCCGCTCGGAGTTTATTCTTGGATCTGAGCTTAGGAATTACTCCTGGTAGTGCTCAGGGGACTATATGGGACACTGGGGATTAAACCTGGGACAGCCACATACAAGGCAAATACCCTATCCGGTATAATATCACCTCAGCCCTAGAAAGAATATTACAGGATCTTGAAGTGGTCATTTTAAGAAATAGGTTTCTAGGACTAGAGCAATAGAACAGCAAGTAAGGTACTTGCCATTCACACAGTTGAACCAGGTTTGATAGCTGAAACAACATACAGTCCTGACCCTATCAAGAATGATCCCTGATTATATAGTGGGCCAAAATGAAGGAAGAATAAAAGGAGAGAAGGAAGAGGTTGAAAGAAATAGGTTTCTGTGCACTAAGGAGTTAATATCATAAAAGTTTGCATCAATACCAACAACCAGCATGCTTTGAATGAAAAATATTATTCAATAACCCTTTAGTAACAATATTACAAAACACAGTGCCTAAAAGAGGGTGGAGGGGAGAGAAAGAGAGAGAGAGAGAGAGAGAGAGAGAGAGAGAGAGAGAGAGAGAGAGAGAGAGAGAGAGAGAGAAGAAAAATTTCTGCCATGGAGGCAGGCAGGGGAGAGGGTGGGAGGGAAACTGGGAATTGGGATACTGGTAGTAGAAAATATGCACTGATGAAGGGCATTGTATATTGTATGGCTGAAACTTAGTCATGAACTACTTTGTAACTGTGAAATAAAAAAACAACTGCATTATGAACAACCTTGCAACCAAGGTGTTTAAAAATAATTTTTAAAAAAGGAAAATTTCATTATTCAAAAGAATAAGACTTTACATTCCTTCTATTTTTTTTCTGGATATTGGCCATTTTAAGAGAAAACTGACCTATTCTTCCCAAAGCTCCACGACAGCTCACTTTACTTATCACCCCCAATTCCTGGCTATGTCGCCCTTGGCAAGAACAAGCTCAAAAGGTAAAGAATAGGTTCCAGGTTGTAAGAATATGGCGAGCTGGAAAAATTACAGATGCCCAAATCACCACCACCTTACCTCGGATTCATCTGTAGATTCTTCAAATGACCCAGTTCCCTACAAAGCATAGAAGGAAAATGGTTAGAGTAGACGGCCTAAGATTTAAAAAGATATATATTCCCAAAGAATCAGACCCATTCAGCAATAGCATCAGCCCATTCTCAGAGGGTTTAAAGGATTGTCCAGACTCCAGCTTCCACAGGACTCTAGGCTCCCCACATTCATCAGGATTCAGACTACAACCACAAGTCTATACAAATGCAGGTCTGGCTGACCTAACTCCAGTGGCCAACAGGCCAGCAAGTACCTATGCCAAGTGAGAACTGGGAAGACTTCTTTCTCACAGTGAAGGGCAAGGGAAAGCGGCTTTACTGTTTTCCAAAGGAAAGGGGAAACAGTCGGCTCAAATTATAGACAAGCCCATTTTTAGACAGAAGGGTTCTGGTGCTATTAATTATGATGCTATTCATCTGGCAGAACCCAAATGACTGTCTGGATTAAATAGCTTTACAAAAGCACTCCTCTGGAGTGGCCTATCAGGCACTGTTCAAACAAGCCGTATAATTCACATTCACTCTTTAAACCATTAACTGGAAGACAAATTCCAGCATTTAATACAGTTTCTCTCTTGCCAGACAATGAATCTTACTGCTCTGGAGAAAACAAAGCAAAAAGGAAAAAATTGACTTGCACCCGCTAATCTCTCACCTGTCTGCTGAAAGAGAGAATGTGCTGATGTCATGCATCCGCAAAGAGGTCAGCAAAATGAAGATTTACTTAACACACTTAGAGATATCAATAGCAATAAAAGGTTACAACTAATATGCTGACATTGAATGTAAGCATTTTACAACCATCCCATGATAAAGAAAGAACAGAACAAAACAAAAACCCCCATGGGGCAAGGACATTTTAGCTTCAACTAATATTTTCCAAGGAGAAAAATGGCATCTTAAAGAAAGTTAAGTTTATGCAATATAAATTGGCACGTGAAAAACAGAAAGCTGGTGTTTGCAAACATTTTAACCTCATTCGTCAAAAACCACTAAAAAGCCTGGCAGGTAGGACAATCTAGCCCTGGCTTACAAAAGACATCTGAAAATTGGGAATAAATCTGGTGTGTACTTAAGAGTTTTATTATAGTTTATTGTTGTCAGAATGACTATACCAGACTCTATGATCTCAAAACAAAACAAAACCAAGACAGTGCTGTTGTGAAGAACGCAGAAACGACAGGCTAGATGCCACACAGAGCCAAGGATCCTAGGAAACAAACTAAAAACACAAAACTGAGGCTATTTTTCACTTGGCCTTTCTACAAATCAAACGCCATATTTGCCATCCACTCCCATCTTTCCCCAGTGCCTTGACCTGAGGCAGATGCTGCCTCTAACTACCAAGTGTCAGAATCCTTTAAAAATACAGAGCACACACTGCTGCCTTCTCAGAAAAGCCTGGAGACCCATACTTAGTTCTCCAGCATGGAGGCCAAAACCCACCCAGCTGCCTAACATGGTCATGCTCACAAGACACCACCTCAACGCGCCTCTAAGGGCCCAAGGCTGGAGCAGGTAGGAAGGCTCTGCCAGCTGGGTACAGTCTGCAAGACTTAGTGTGAGCCGGATGGATTTTTCACTATTTTCCCCTACAAAGACGTATCTGACTTCATAAAAAGCAGTCGTTTTGCCTACAGGGACTCCTTATTTCTGGTGTACATCTCTCTAAAGCTAAGCATCCAGGCAGTGGCCCAACTGCATGTGTGTCCTAGAGGTTTCCCAAGAAACACGGCCCACAAAGAGTTCTCTCTCTCCTGCTTCAACACAGCAGCACTTGAGGGGCTTTGTTTGTATTTGATCTTTTGGTCTTGGGATCACACCTAGCAGGGCTCAGTGCTTACTCTTGGCTCTGTACTCAGGAATCATTCCTGAAGTAACTCTCAGGACGATCTGGATCTGAACCAGGTCAATAATGTGCAAGGCAGGCACCCTACTTCTCTTCTCTCCCCTTTCCTCTCCTCCCCTTTTCCCTCTCCTCTCTCCTCTCTTCTCTTTCTCTTTCTCTCTCTCTTTCTCTTTCTCTCTCTCTCATTTGTTGCTCTGCTTGCTTCTCATATCAACTGCCTTAATGATCTTTCTGCCCTCTTTTGCCACTATCCTTTCAAACTCACTTACCAATCATGCCAAGAAACAACTTTTAGAGTTCTGTCCCCTGTAGTGTAGTACTTTTCCTCTCACACCATGGATATTTTCTCCCAGCAGATACCTAAACTATAGTTCCTGGCTCCAAGACAGGACCCACACAACCCTCAAACTTCTCACAGCTCCGTGACCCTTGCTAGAGACAGAAGACTTGGAAGCTAGCTGGGGTGAAGACTGACATCCCAGAGAGAAGAAAGGCAGCAAGACATTCTAAGACTTTCAGTGAGAAACAAAAAGATTCTACCACCGGCTTTTCTTCCAGGGCTTTATGGATGAGAATGTGATGAAGGCACAGGCAGGGGACATCTGTGATGTGATACATAATAACAGCTGTAGGTTGGACAATCTCAACTCGAAAAGGCTTTGGAACTCCCAGGGACTAGGATGGGAATGCAGGAAAGACGGAGGAGCTAAAGAACCAGCATGAACTAGAAGACCAGCAGGCCTGTTCCACCCAGGAGTTTGGGAACTGCGCTCATCGGACTGTCAAGGGGAAAAAAGCCCATGATCTGCCCCAGCTCCATGGCCTAGTGACCTAGTTCCAAGGCAAACTGTGCATAAAAACATCCAAATTCAGTTCTGAATAACTAGTTGGTGTCTAATGAGCCATCTCACAGATTCTTCCTCAAATAGGTACTTGCTTAGAATCACCAGAGCTTCAATGACAAGATCTGAAGACAATAGGACTAAATAAAGATTAGTGTGATAGTTGTACTTGGCTGTATGAAACATTGCTGAGCTCTCATTCATTGGTGAAAATGTGGGTGTTGGACACTCTGCTGAGAGTCAGCTACTGACACTAGCACCCATCTGACCAACCCATACCAAAACAAGAGGAAATGCATGAGGAAGGCACTAAGCATGGCCCATGACCATATCCGTGACCACACATTGCTCACCTGAGAGTAAAACTTGGACCCTCTAAAATTGGACTTGATCAGGATTTTGTCTCTGCTTTTGGGGAATTGTGCACGCTTGAGTTATTTATCAAATCGCCATTAAAACATCTGTTTTGTGGGGCCAGAGTGATAGTACAACAGGTATGTATTTACCTAGCATGCAGCTGACCTGGGTTCAGTCCCTAACACCTCATACAGTTCCCAGAACACCATCAGGAACACAGAGCCTGTGAGTAAGCCCTGAGCACCACCAGATGTGGCACAAAAACCAAATAAATAAAAAAAGATCTATTTGAGTACGCTGGAAGGAAAGACATTTGTATGCATGTAAGAAAACCCAAGTCTGAAAGACTACTCACAGTCCTAGTTATGAAGCAACCATTTCAACCTAACCACCTACACATACTCTCTCATTTTATACCTATACAAGTTCCAAAGAGCAAAAACACTCAAGTTACATACAAAGAAAACTAAGGCACAAAAGCAATTTATTCACCTGTTTCTATTTTGCACCCTAAGCACAAATGCATAGGAATACACAGGAATGAGTAATAAGTCTTAAATGTTCTACAGGAGGTATAAAAAGTCCCTTTTTATTTCTACAACACTGAAGAAGAAATTAATGGGGGAAAATCTCCTGTTCAGTCAAGAAACTGAAGGTGTGAGAAATCAAATATCGAATGGATTATCAGCTGAATGAAAGGAAAGACTAAAGGGTACCCAAGGAACTCCCAGAGTGCGAAATATTGGAAATGGCATCTGTGTCAGAATTAAGAAACCTTAAAATTATGAGAAAGTCACACTAATTCTGAACCTGTCTTACTATCTGACAGTCTGGATTCATAAGGCTGATCTCCCCTATAAAGCACCTGTGAAACATGAGCACTGTGAGAAACAGACATGAATAAGCTTCAATCCTTATTCTTGAGGACTCAGCAGTGAAGCAAAAACGCAGAGCCACCAGACTTCCAGCAAAAGATTATTCATATGAGAGAATGGGCAAACATTCTTTCACATC
>PVKC010040004.1:0-12425 GCA_004027635.1 Crocidura indochinensis | reverse complement strand
GGCTCCATGCTCAGAAATTGCTCCTGGCAGGCACAGGGGACCATATGGGGCACCAGGATTAGAACCGATGACCTTTTTGCATGAAAGGCAAACGCCTTACCTCCATGCTATCTCCCGGGCCCCAAGGGGATTTTTTTTTTTTTTTAAGGCGTAAAACCTATATAGGTCAAATAAATCTGGGGACCACTGATCTAATCTCTTCACTTTAAAGTGGAAGCATTTGGGGCCGGGCGGTGGCGCTGGAGGTAAGGTGCCTGCCTTACCGCGCTAGCCTTGGACGGACCGCGGTTTGATCCCCCGTGCCCCATATGGTCCCCCAGGCCAGGGGCGACTTCTGAGCGCATAGCCAGGAGTAACCCCTGAGTGTCACTGGGTGTGGCCCAAAAACCAAAAAAAAAAAAAAAAAGTGGAAGTATTTACACACCAATGCTGATGGGAGATCTGGGGTTTAACCCCACATTTCCTGTTTTACAACTCAGCGCGCTGTCCTGCATGATTGTTCCAATCTTGGTGATGTTTTCCCACTCCTGGTCACTCTAGTGTTTGTGCTCCAGTGCCCTGAAGGAATGTATTACAAACCAAATGAGCTTGGAGTCACTGGTACTCACATAGGTCCTTTGAAAAGACACTGTCCCACCTCTTTGACCGAGCCTCGCTCTTCTGTCCACACAAATGAAACCTTGGTCTCACATGATCCCCATGACAAGCGAATGCAGAGAGCCCCACAACCCCAGATCTCACAATATCAAAGCCCTTTTATGGCTGGACACTCAGCCTCGACAGCACCTCGTCATACAGCACTCATTCTTCACACACACTCACTAGGGTAAAACCGTCAACTGTCCTTCAATATCTCCCCAAAAAGCTTTTTCCCAGGATCACATCAGCAGCTCCAACTGCCTCCAATCCTTTTACATGAATTTATTTCTATACAATGTTCTAAAAACACCCCCTTTGTTTGTACAGAAGGTTTTTTTTTCTTCATTTTAAATTGCTTTCCAACTGGTTTCCCGGTTGCTCTTTTTTTTCTTTTCGCTTTTTGTCTGAAATCTATCATGATTTAAAAAAAAAAAAGGGCAAAATAAAATAAAATAAAAATGCCATTGGCCATAAGACAGGGTGGGGGAAAAAAGACAAAAATAAACATCAAATATGAAAATTCTCAGAGATAATGCATTTATAAACACAGAAATGGTTACAACAAAGATGGCCGTGATGAGTGGGCATATATATATTTATATATATTTATATATAAATCCAAGTCCAGCAACTGACCGTGGCACCTCAGGAGCTAAGTCCAGTCCTCATGTTTGCCCTGAACTCTCCCTTCTGTGTGGAGCTTCAGAAAAAACTGGATGATTCCCCCTGGCTCCCTACTCCCTAGGTTTAGGGATGGGGAACAGAGAGTCAACAGGGCTGTGGTGGGCAGGAGAGGGGAAAGGCTTCAAGAAAAACTAAAAGCCCTCCTTGTGAAGCTACCCCTTGACCAGCTGGCGATCTCAGCCCTTGGCCCTCACAAATACAGAAGGCCTGAGGATCCACCCAGATCTCCCAGCAACAGGTAAGAAATGAAGTGAGACCATGGAGGGAAAGAAAAATGGCTCCCTAGGACTAGGGTGTGGGGGGAACCGATGTTCTTTCACAGGCAAGATGAGAGCCGGAAGCTGGCTACTCTGGGGGCTCCGTTCTCTGGTATGTGGAAGTGCCAGCCTCTTGTCTTCTCTCAGAAGAACTTTTGAGGATTATGAGGAGAGGGTCAGTGCCCACACTGGAAGTTTCTATGAGGTCATAGCAAGTCCCTCCCCTGAGCACCAAACCCCCATTTAAAAAAAAGAAAAAGCTATGTTTGGGAGGCGGCCGGAGAGCAGCACCAGCTCAACCTCTCACCGCAGACTAGGAGGGCTGAGGTTTCTTCTGAAGAGCTGAGAATCAGGATGGTGTCCCACGAAGGCTGTGGCCAAGGCCCGTGGAGAAGGAGTCAAGGCCTGTGGAAGAAGACGACTTTTCCCGCGAAGGAGTCGGAGAAAGAAGGAACCGGAGCTCCTCTCCCCTCTCCCAGGGCGTGCGTTCGTAGCACAGGTCTCTAGGAGCTGGCCAGGTGCTCCACCTGGATGGTGCTGGTGGTGACGGTGAGGCAGATGTCCTTATGGTGCTCCGCCGTCTTGTACGGGGTCAGGTCAAAGGAACACGGGGGTGGAGGGTTGGGGTTACTGTCCCCACCACCCCCACTTTGGGGGGCTGCCCCAGGGGACTGGAAGTGCGGTGGCTGTGGTGGCTGTGGCGGCTGCTGCTGCTGCTGCTGCTGTTGCTGCTGCTGCTGCTGCTGTGAGGCCTGTGAGGCCTGAGCTTGGGCTTGGGCTTGGGCTTGGGCCTGGGCCTGAGCTTGAGCCTGGGCCACCGCTGCCGCCGCTGCCGCCGCCTGCACTTGCTGCTGGAGATCAGGAGGGTTGTGTTTGCGCATATGTTTCATAAGGTACGTTTCCTAAAGATGATGGGATAGGAATTAAAGGGTGGGTGAGAGAGAAGGAAAGAGCTTACTTATAACCGACAGCCTCTGCTCTTCATTTGCAGCTCAGAAGAGTCACTCTAGGGCCAGGGGCACATTCTCCAGAAGAGACATGTCTAAGACAGACACATGGGCAGGAAAGGAGATGGGGAACCTTGACTGCAGTGTGGCCATTCTCTGGCACAAGGAGAACCTTCATTTTCTCAGGGATCTTTTGAAACAGCATTATTTTGTTTTTGGGTCATACCCAGGGGTGCTCAGGAGTTACTCCTGGCTCTGCACTCTGAAATCATCCCTGCTGGCTCAGGGGACCATATGGGATGTCAGGAATTAAACCACTGTCTGTTCTGGGTTGGCTGTGTGCAAGGTAAATGCCCTGCCGCTTTGCTATCTCTCCGGCCCCAATGGATCACATCTTTTTTTTTTTTTAAATGGATTTTGGGTCACATCCGGCAGCGTTCAAGGGTTACTCCTGACTCTGTGCTCAGAAATCGCTCCTGGCAGGCTCGGGGGACCATATGGGATGCCAGGATTCAAACCACCGTCCTTCTGCGTCTAAGGCAAATGTCTTACCGCTGTGCTATCTCTCCGCACCCCCTCCCCCCAATGGATCACATCTTAACTAAAATGTTTTCCTCCCCAAATTTCAGGCTGCTGTACTTTGTATTAAGTTGGCATAAAGAGTGTTGGGCAATCCCTAAAAGCTTAAGGGATCAAGCATTCTGTAAACATTCTCATCCATGGGCCATGGAGCTCATTTAATTTCTGTTCTCTCACTTTTTATTTTTTGGGAGAGTCACACCCAGTCGTGTGTGTTCAGAAATTACTCCTAGAAGGCTTGGGGACATATGGGATGTCGAAAATAAAACCCAGGAGAGCTGTGTATAAGGCAAATGATCTACAACTGTGTTACTGCCCTGGCCCCTCTTTTAAATAATATTTGGGGAGGAGGGGGAGGACATACTTGACGATACTCGGTATACTTCTGGCTCTGCAGTTAGAAATTACTCCTGGGGCCGGAGAGATAGCATGGAGGTAAGGCGTTTGCCTTTCATGCAGAAGGACAGTGGTTCGAATCCCGGCATCCCATATGGTCCCCTGTGCATGCCAGGGGCAATTTTCTGAGCTTAAAGCCAGGAGTAACCCCTGAGTGCTGCCAGGTAGACCCAAAAAACAAAAAACAAAACAAACAAAACAAAAAAAAGAAATTACTCCTGGCAGTGCTCGGGATACCATATGGGATGCTGAAGATTGAACTCAGGTTATTCATATATAAGGCAAATGCCCTATTTGCTGTACTATATCACTCTGACCCTGTTCTACTTCTTTGGGGGTGTTGTAGGATTCCGGGCCATACCCAGTGGTGCTCAGGGCACCATAGATGGTGCTGGTCAGCAGCATGCAAGTTCACTATGGCCTCTATTTCTGTTCTCTAGACCGAGTTCAAGTGGGAACTAGGGAAGTAGCAGATTCCCTACATGGATCTTTGTCCAGGAAGTCGGGGTGGAGGGGTTTCCGATCTTGTGTGCAGGAGAAGGCAAGAAGCACTCACCGACGTATATGCCCGACTACAGATGGTGCAGGTGTACACCTTGGCATGCTTCACCGTATGCGTAGATAAGTGCACCTCTAGCGAGGCAGCATCTGTATACGCCCGATGACAATTGTGGCACTTGAAGGGTTTGTCTTTGTTGTGCTGCCGCCTGTGGGACTGAAAAAATAAGGAGCGATCAGGTATATTGTTCTCTTCCCCCTGCTGCCTCAACTTCTCTGGCACACTGAGTGTCAGGCTTCCTGGGTCCTGGATCCATCTGAAGGCGCCAGAAACGGTGCCCAATGGGAGAGAGCCCAGCAGCTCCAGGCTAAAGGCAGCACTGGATCCACACAGCAGGAAGCGGCTCCTGAAAATTCCAGTGAACGGCTCTGCCTGGCTCTCAAAGTCAGGCCTGGGAGCTCACTAAGGAAGACCGAGCCTTTCGCAGGAGCCCACAAGACCAAAACTGTTTTTGTTTGGAGCTACACCTGGCAGTGGCGCACGGATCACTTCTAATGAGGTTCATAGAACCATATGGGATGCCAGGGATGAAACCCAGGTCAGCAGTGTGAAAGGCAAGCATCCCACCTGCTGTACTATCACTCTGGCTCCCCACCAAAAGTATTTTCAAATGGGTGCCAGAGCAATATTGTAATGGGTAGGATGCTTGCTTTGTGTATGTCAGATCCAGGTTTAATCCCTGGCATCCCATATGTCCAGGTGTGGTCCCCCCAAATAATTCAAAACAAAATTGTTTTCAAAAAAAGGCTCTTCCTTTTCATTTAAGTTTCTCTCATGATTATATAGATATGACCAGCAGGTCATCTACGACAGGGTACAGCTGATGGGAGAACTGTGTCATTTTTCAGGAAGCCAGCCATTAAAGAAAAGTCCACAAATGGAAAACGTCAATCTTCTCAGTTGGGGTGGTAGTGGTGTTTCATAAATATTATCATACAATACATTACCATACATGACACATGGAACAGTCTCTCCAGTTTCAGAATATCTAGAAAATGTCCCCCCCCCAAAAAAAAAACACCCAAAAACAAATAGCACATAAGTATTTGCACCGCTAGATGTGGCCCAAAAACCAAAATAAACAAACAAACAAACAAAAAAACACCCCAAAACAGAATATCTAGAAAATGTCATTATTCACCTCAATCAGAGATTGTTAGGCTCCCCAATAATTATTAAGCATCTAGTTTTGACACTGGAGAAGCCCAAGTCCTCTCTGTTTGTGGGCCACACTCAATAATGCTGGCTCTACTCTCAACAATCTCTCCTGGCAGTACTTGAAAGACCATATGGGACGCCAGGGATCGAATCAGGGTCGGCAGCAGGAAAGGCCAGTGCCCTTCCCGCTATACAATGGCTCCAGCCCCAACGGTGTCCTCTAGAACATAATTCTCTATTCACATCTGAGTAAATTTCATTCAATAAAAGACTGTTTTTTTTTTTTTTTTGGTTTTTGGGCCACACCCAGTGACGTTCAGGGGTTACTCCTAGCTATGCGCTCAGAAGTTGCTCTTGACTTGGGGGACCATATGGGAAACCGGGGGATCGAACCACGGTCTGTCCTAGGCTAGCACAGGCAGGGCAGGCACCTTACCTCCAGCGCCACCGCCCGGCCCAAGACTGTTTTTCTTAACCAAGAAAATAGAAAACAGAGGAAGTATGTAAAGGGATTCCCTACAATTCTCAACTGTAGGCTGCTAGTGGTACTGAGCACATTTACCTGCAGGTTGGAGAGCTGGGTGAAGGCTTTCTCACACCCGGGGTGTGCACATTTATATGGTCTGTCCCCTGTGTGGATGCTGCACAGAACAAGAAAAGGAACAGGATGTCAGCAAGGCAGGGTCTCAGCAAGACCAGCTCCTAAGCAAACCTCAAGGCCGCTCACTTCTGCCTCCTGTGAGACAGTGGCTGCCTCTCTGCAGAGGCAGGAGAGCCTGAGAGGGTCACAACCAAGGCACAGGCAGCCCATGACTGGGCAAGACACAGCAGCTCTGACAGTAACCGTACCTCACGAATGTTCAGAAACACCAGGTGAGCACAGTGGGGAAAAGACACACAAAACACTGCCTCCCGGACCCCTGCCCTTCAGCCAGAAACCAGCCTCTTAAGACCCGAGAGCCGCTCCCAGAAAGTTCTGCTGTCAAAGAGAGGGAGAGTGATGCTAATTATGGAAAGCCGCTGTGATATTAATAACCCATGGAAACTCCTTGGGGCTTTAGCCACTGCATCCGAGTGACAGGAAATGCCTCATTTGGTGCCAGTTTCACCTCTTCCCTGAAAATTACAGGCCCACATTGGGGCTTGAGAGCCATCTTGGTGACCAAGTGCTTTTCCAAGCCTTGAAGAGAAAATCTTGACGTCTTGTCCCATGAGAATTTTTCATGTCCTTTTCACAGAGCAAGATGTCTGCCCGCTCTGAGGGAGATTCTCGCATCTGGAAACAGCTGGAGTAGAAGACCCCTGATTCCAGTTCCACCTGTGAGACCACATAGAAGAGCATCTGCTTTTCTGATTAGCAAGTTCTCTTTATCATCGTTGTCACTCCAGAGTCAAGTGGAGACATCCTTAGGCGGCAGCAGCTCTTTCTCATTCTCTAAGTGCCAGCTCTTTCCCATGAGCGACTTGTCTGGTTGGATTTGCAACTCTGGGCATCCCATGAAGCCTGGCTTATGGTGGAAGGTGTCACTGGGCTAGTTAGTGCCCAGCCAGCAGCTGACATCAGGCCAGGTGCCCTGAAGATCCAGAGACTGCGTCTTCTGTCTGATCCATGCCCCTGCTTTGGCATCAAGGAGAAAATCTTGCAAAACCAGATGTTCAGGGAAGGAAGCAGGGGATGAAAAGTTGGCTCTGTGTCCACTAAGGGTCTTCCTCCCCCAGATGGGAAGACAGCATCAACCGCTTGTAGGTCCCCCAACACAGCATTGGCCCCACATGGCCTCTGTGGGATGTGTCCATTTGTGTTTGCGATCTTGACGCTTGTCCGTTCTGCCTCGTGCCAGTCACGCTCTCCGCCAGCCAGGCCTCTCCTCCAGCCACGTCTCTCCCCCGCCCCCCGCATGCGGGCTGTTGTAAGTGTCCGGGGCGGGGGTGGGGAGGGCATGCCAGCGGGGCAGGGCCGCAGCCCGCCACTCTCCCTTACCGTGTGTGCTGCTGGAGGTGGGAGAGCTGGCGGAAGGCCTTCTGGCAGTAGGAACAGTTGTAGGGCTTGGCCCCCGAGTGGATACGAAGGTGCTGGGCCAGGTAGGAGGTGTTGGCGAAGGTCTTAGAGCAGTGCGGGCACTTGTGGGGCTTGATGGTCTCCGTGTGCAGCTTGGAGTGGATCCTGCCGGAGAGGAGAGGAGGGAAGGGGGAGGGAGGAGGAAGCAGTTCGACAGACACCAGGGGCTCAGCTCTCCGGCTGCTGGGTGAAAATGATGTTGCTTGACTGATGACATTCCCCCTCCTCCCTCCTCCCGAACCCTCTCCGGCCTGGAGAGGCTCACGCAGAGGACACCCAGAGAGCCAGGTCCGTGCTGATCTTAAGTCGATGGGCTAGGATGGCAGTGAGATGATGGCGAGCAGCAACCTGCGGCTCCTGGTAGGTAGCCTTAAAAGCATTCCGTGTGTCTCGGCAAGGCCCCGCAACCCTTGGCTAGTGGCTACGGTCACACACTCACCACAGCCACACCCTTCCAAACAGTAATCTGAACCAACACAATACCGCCTGTGCCCGAGGGCCTGAAGTTGAAGGCTCTGAACTGAGGCAGAGAGTAAAAGCAGGGCCTGCTCTGCAGAAGATTTCCAAACACAGACACAAAGAGAAACCACAGACAGTGTTCCACATTTTGGGCTTGAAGACCAGTTTTCCAGGCCCAACTTCACCCCTATCGGCCACCTACCCCTGACCCCCAACTGCTAGGATAGAGAAGAGTTTATTTTCCTCAGTACAAGGGAGAGAAGAGTTGAGGCTCCCAAAGGGCAAGGGCGAAACATACAGAGCAGAAGAGAGAGAGAAAAGCAGCAGGGCTTGGAGGGAAGAGTGGAGGCAGGAGCAGCCTTACCGGGTGTGCTGTTGGAGGTGAGAGAGCTGGCGGAAGGATTTCTCACAGAAGTTACAGTTGTAGGGCTTGGCCCCCGAGTGGATGCGGATGTGCTGGGCCAGGTAGGAGCTGTTGGCGAAGGTCTTGGAACAATGCGGGCACTTGTGGGGCTTGGTCTCCGTGTGGGACTTGGAGTGGATCTGCATCTCCGACTTGGAGTAGAATGTCAGTGAGCACATCCGGCACCTGGGCCAAGCAGGCACAGTTAGACCCTCTCGCCACTGAGAGGGCCTGGCTGAACCCTCTCCCCACCCACCACCACACTAACCCCCGTGGCAGAGAAGCCAATCTATCTGAGCTCTCTCGCCTATGCCAGCGACAAGGAGACCCTCTTAGGAGAAGGGTCTCTATTTTGTCCTCGGAAGCTTCGGACACAGCCCAGCACACCAGCCGTCATAAAGGTCTGCTGAACGACTGGATGATGCCCTCAGAGAGCACCCAAATAAGAATTCCCCACAGGGTAGGGAAATCAGATTTTGGGCCAAGCGTGGATTGCACGCAACTAGGAATATCGGCTAACTTCAGGTTCAAACTCGCCAAAGAATCCTGTTTCTCTATTTCCCACGGCTTTTGCCTTCAGGACAAACCAACTAAGTTCCCTAGAATGACTTTCCTCTGGTCTCCTCAGAGTACTGCTTGCAGTAGAAGAGTTTCTATTTACTTTTCTGCCAGTAACTTCTAGAGGGACTGGGGTGGGAAAGCATCAGAATAACATTGATGCCAGGCCTCCCCACTGCCTCCTGAGGTTTCACCAGCTACTCCCACCTCATTAGACCCACTTTCAAAGGAAACTGTAAGAAGTAGGCTGTACCCCCAACAAATGTTTGGGACTTGCAGAAACACTGAACTTCCATGCTAAACTTCCCCTTTCCCCTAGCAATGGAGTCAATAGTATGGTGTCAATAGCATCTGAATGTACTTTCACTCATCCCCGGGGCTGCTAATGCTCCTTCCAGCCTCTGCCCCACAACAAAGAAGTGGCTCTGCATCTCTGACTTCGAGTAGAATGTTAACAAGGCACCTGAGAGGGAGAAGCCAGGACTATTCAGCGTTTATTGAGTAAAAATGTGTCCTATGTGCACTGGAACCCTACAATTTTTTTAAATAGATTGTGGCCTAGTAGAGAGGGCAAGTCCCTCACCGCTAGGTCCCCCCTCAACTCATTATCATATACATGAGGTGGGGGTGTTCTACGAGAAGGGCATAGATCATCCCTGAAATTGTTCTGATCCCAGAAGAACTGTCAGTGAATTAAGAAAGAACAAGAGAGACTACAGAGAGCTCTGTGTTCAGGCCAGTGAGAAGGGACAAAAATATCGACATGCGTGAGATCCAGGGTTGATCCCCAGCACCAAAACCACCAACGAAAACACTAAGTTCATGGGCAAAAAAATTTCCTCTATGAGCAGCTACAGAGCTGCTAAAATTCCCACCAATAAGGCCACATCCTATTTCCCTAGCCAGGAAGGAATCCAGAAAGAAGCATGATGGCATTTACCAGGTCCTGGCTGCTACCTGGGAGGCCAGTCACTGCAGAGGGTCAGGAATGGTGACCGTAAGGTGTCCAGGACACACACAGTCAGTGCCAGTCTAGCTACCTGGACTCTGCTGAGACCTCAGTTATAGTCCTGCTCAGCTATGCGAACCTCAACTCCAAGGCCTGTAAAACGGGAAGGTAAGTATGTTGATTTTCACGCTCAGACGGTCAAAGATAAACAAGCAAAGGGTGCGCTAATGAAATTGCATCTTAACTGCACCCAGGTTAACAGATGTGAACTTGCTCCTCTAGCCTCATGCAAAGATCACAAACAAGGCATTTTTTGTCACCTGCAGAGCTGTCTACTGAAATTCATGATGATGGTCTATGACTGCTAAAATTTCTCAACCTGAGTAACCAGTCCCCTCCCCTCCCCATTGTACCCCAAATATGAAATTGCTAAAAACAAACAAGCAACCCAGAAAGAAAACTTTTCATCGATGTTTACGAACATAACAGATCGCAGAACTTTAACTCCTAGAGCCGGCACAGAATGAAATGCTCACAAAACACTCCATCAAAGAAGATGATCTATACTGGGTGCTGTTGTTAATGGGCTGGACTTGGCCCGCACTGACCAGGGACATTATTTCTACTCATCCCAACAGCTTGGCAGGTCCCAGCCTGGTATTCCAGAGGAGCACAACATATAAGTACTTTGCCAGAGGGCAGCTCTACACCACCTACTCCCACCTAATCAGGGTCCTACTGAGGTAAGGACCTCACACTGGATGGGATCCCACCAAAGTCAGGCAGGGGCCAGAATATGCAGCCGCTGACCACACCACGGGTAACCAACTCAGAAGGACTCAACTTCCAGTCGTTCCAACCCTGCAATTGTATGAAGCTTATTAAGAGGAAAAGTCCTTTCATGCAGAGTGTTGGCTGGGTGCTTGAGAAGAAATCCAACTTTGGAGCACTGTGGCAGTAGGCAGGGAGCATCAAAGGAGCACCCTGGGTCACCGGGAACATCACTCCAAGGGTACCCTTCCATAAGTGGCACACTCCCTTGGAGACACGCAATGCAGTGACCTTTGCTACAATGACCACTTTGAGTCATCCTACCATTTCTTTCCCTAGCTGGCTTAAAAACCAATTCAAATCACATTTTCCTCTCCAAACATTGACTATGGTTCCTATGTACAGTTTACTCAGGAACGAAGTGGCAGCAAAAGACATCCTCCCCAGCCCCCACAACTCGCAGGCGTGGACTAACAGATGTGAACTACATGACTAATAATGGACTGAGATGGGTCAGACCTGCCGGGTAATTCAAAAGACACCCCTGTAACTTTTCAAAGAAATCCTGTTCACCCTGAACACAAATCAGCACATCTCACACCTCAGACTCCTTTTCAGCCACCCAGGCAAAGGGCCTATCGTGTCCTAAGAACTACGGAAGTCGAGTTAGGATCTTGTGTGTGTGAGACCCTGGGCTCTCAGCCCCCAGAACATGCACACTAAAATCCAATTCCACTCCATGAAAACCGTGAGGGTGGTTAAGATCCCATCTCAGTTTCCTGCCACAGCATCATTCACCTCTCCCCACACACAGGGCCTGGGAAGTTCATCAACAGTGTCCCTGTGAGTCCAGGGTAGATCAAAGACACCTGGTCCACATGCATGGCCCCACGGAGCACTCTCCAGAATCTCTGACTCAGTGGAGCTCATCAGAGTGGCCGGCCTCCCTGTACGCAAACATCCACAAGCCCAAATTCCTACAAAGTCCGTTTTAAGTCTATAAAATGATTTTTTTTTTAGAAAATGCCTTTAAATGAATCAAACTAATCAAGTACCTTCATAATATGAATTTATGTAAAAAAATTTTTCCAAGAGACTTTATTATATAAAACGGGAGTACACCTGCAATAATAAAGCTGCAACGAACTTTCAGATTATGAACTGAAATTCTGCAGTGTTCAATGTTTTCTGCACAGCAACACTCCCCACCGTGTTCACTGACAAAGAGGGACTCAAAAACCTGTGGTGGTTGAGGCTACTTTCCTCCGCACAAGGTGTACAGCAGAAACAAAAGACGAGTGATAAAGGCTGAGCTAGTTCTTAATCTCTTCCAACCTCTGCCATCTGCTACATACTCCCAAGGACTGAGGGGAAGACACAGAATTCTCCCCATTTTGAAGATGAGGAAACTGAGGCCCAGAGAGGGGGAGAAAGGACTTGCCCAGGGTCACACAGCAAATTCGTGGTGGAGCCGGGAACTGAATCCATGAGCCCAAGGCTCTGTCCATTTCCTGTGGCGCAGTTCCCTTCGCTCCTAAAATGGGAACAACATGGCCCATCTCGGTACACTAAGGACAGACCCAGTCTCCCAGCCATGCACACCTGCCCCTGTCCGTGACGGAGCTATGACAGTGGGCAGCCCAAGCTGATGGCTGGGCATGAACTCCCCAAACCCGGAAGGGCCCCTTGATATAGTTCAAGGGAATTCAGAGATCCAAGGTGCCAGGGATCAAAAATGGGCTTAGGGTGTTATTCCTGTGTGGTATCACATGCAAATATGCATCTAATGCTGGATGGCAATCTACGGCTTCGAAGGAGTGGAAAACCAAAATCACTCCCAGGGACGAGAAAGTGGGCGAACAGTCGGTGTCCAAGCATCTCTATTCCACAGAGGGAAAAGGAAGGGGTCCGAAATCCTCCCAGTCTCAGTCATGCAGGGTCAGGCCTGAGAGCCGATATGTGGGATTGGAGGGGGAGGGGGTTCGGATCCGGGGCTGCTTGGGAAGA
>PVKC010040003.1:0-12420 GCA_004027635.1 Crocidura indochinensis | reverse complement strand
CAGCTATACCACTCCTAGGAAAATACCCTAGGAACATAAAAATACAATACAAAAACCCCTTCCTTACACCTATATTCATTGCAGCACTATTTACCATAGCAAGACTCTGGAAACAACCTAGATGCCCTTCAACAGACGAATGGCTAAAGAAACTGTGGTACATATACACAATGGAATATTATGCAGCTGTCAGAAGAGATGAATCATGAAATTTTCCTACACACGGATGTACATGGAATCTATCATGCTGAGTGAAATAAGTCAGAGAGAGAGAGAGAAACACAGAATGGTCTCACGTGTCATCTATGGGTTTTAAGAAAAATGAAAGACATTCTTGCAATAATAATTTTCAGACACAAAAGAGAAAAGAACTGGAAGTTCCAGCTCACCTCATGAAGCTCACCGCAAAGAGTGATGAGTTCGGTTAGAGAAATAACTACATTTTGAACTGTCCTAATAATGAGAATGCATGAGGGAAATGGAGAGCCTGTCTAGAGTACAGGTGGGGGTTGGGTGGGGAGGAGGGAGATCTGGGACAATGGTGATGGCAACGTTGCACTGATGATGGGGGGTGTTCTTTACATGACTGAAACCCAAACACAATCATGTATGTAATCAAGGTGTCTAAATAAAATATTTAAAAAAAAAAAAAGAAAGAAATTCCTGAAAAAAAGAAGTGAAACCAAACTTGCTCTTTCTGTGACATTGTTGTTCTCTTGGTCAGAGTGAATAATTATTTTTTCAGGATGTATCTGGTTCATATTCATAAGGAAAATTGGCCTGTAGCCTTTCTCCTTTCTTTTATTGCAATGTCTTGGCCTGATTTTGCTATGTGAAATGATATCATCCCTATTGATTGTGTGGGTCTTGGCTTTGATTCTGGCTCCTCACAGACATTTAAAATTCAGTAGCTACAGCCATGCATTAAATGTCAACTACGTTCCATCAGGTTCTGACCCCATCTCCAACCACCACTAAACAATCAATTCATACAACAACGAACCATACATCCAACCATGCAACAACCTGCTATGCAACAACCAGTCACACAACCAGCCACAAAACAGCCAGTCATTCTACAACTAGCCACAAAATAACAAACCACTCAACAACAAGCCTACTTGCCATGGCATCCAAAGCCTGGCACCCTCCGTACCACATCTACCTTGTGTCTGATCTTCTGCTACCTCCTCTGGCTCCCTTTACTTGAGTCACACTGAACTTTCCGAAGTCCTTCCAGTCTTCCCTTTGCTCCCCACTCCCCACTGCCCAGGATTCCTTTGCCTTCTTCATGCCCCACAGATGCCTTGGCTGGTTTTTTCCAATCCTGCAGGTCTCTGTCAAGCTCCGCTTTCAAAATTTCATCTGAAAATCTCCCCTAGCAGTCTCTGCATTACAGTTACACTCAACTACATACATCATCACTGCTTGATTTTTTGAAAATCCCTCCTGATCTGAAATCACTTATTAGGTCATTTATAGGGCTTATATCCCTCACTGAATGTACATTCTATTTACCTTTAGATCTTTATTCCCATTGGACTGTGAGTACCTAAGACCGGGGCATGTTTGGTGTTCAGTAAATGATTGTTAGAGAAATAAATATAAGAGACACAGATATCGGGGTCGGAGAGATAGCATGGAGGCAGGGTGTTTGCATGCAAAAGGTAGTTGGTTCCAATCCCGGCATCCCATATGGTCCCCGAACCTGCCAGGAGTGATTTCTGAGCCTGCAGCCAGGAGTAATTCCTGAGGGCTGCCGGGTGTGACCCAAAAACCAGAAAACAAGCAAACAACAAAAAAAACATGATTGCATTGTTGACAATAGCAATACATTTAGTACAACAAAATGCCCAGAGGAGGATATAGCCATGTGTACTTGTGGATGAACCATTATATTGCCCAGTATGTGTGTGACTTAACAGTACATAAACAACCAGGTTCCGTGATTTTATATACAATTTAACCTTATTACATCTCATATTACAAATTTATAATTATAAAAATAAAAGGGAGATGGAAATGCAAACCCCCAAATCTTACTAGAATTCTGTGTGTGCAGTAGGGAATTTCCACATTTCCTTTATAACTGTATGTGCTCTCATAGCTATGTGTTAATTTATTTCATTTGAAGGCTCCAAAGCACAGCTCAAGAATGCTTCTCGGGGCCAAAGAGATAGCACAGCAGTCAGGTGTTTGCCTTGCATGCAAAAGGATGGTGGTTCAAATCCCTGCATCCCATATGGTCCCCTGAGCCTGCTGGGGGGTGATTTCTGAGTGTAAAGCCAAGAGTAACCTCTGAGCACTGCTGGGTGTGACCCAAAACAAACAAACAAACAAACAAACAGAATGCTTCTCTGTTGACTAGGTCTGAATTTCAGTGAGAGGGTCCAAGGATAAAGAGCTGCTCAGGATCCCCTAAGGCTCTGGGAATCACCTGAGCAATCTTGCTATGTCCCGGGCCCCAGGACTGCTTTTAGTGAGGTTTAGGGGACCATGTGGTGCTGAGAAACAGACAATGGTTGGCCATATGTAAGACCTATGTCCTAATCCCTGCTCTCTCTCTCTCTTTCTCTCTCTCTCTCTTTCTCTCTCTCTCTCTTTCTCTCTCTCTTAGGAGCCATGCATGCACTATTGTAATAATGACTTACTATAAAACATGACTGTTTTTTTGGGTTTTTGGGTCACACTCGGCAGCACTCAGGGGTTACTCCTGGCTCTACACTCAGAAATGGTTCCTGTCAGGCTTGGGGGATTATATGGGATGCCGGAATTCAAACCACCGTCCTTCTGTATGCAAGGCAAATACCTTACCTCCATGCTATCTCTCTGACCCCTTCAATCAAATATAATACAGTTGAGGGCCGAAGCGGTGACTCAAGCTGTAGGGCATTTGCCTTGCATGTGCTAACCTAAGAGGGATCGTGGTTTGATCCCCTGGCCTCCCATATGGTAACCCAAGCCAGGAGCGATTTCTGAGCACATAGCCAGAAGTAACCCTTAAGCGTCACCAGTGTGGGCCCCCATAAAAACAAACAAAATATAATACAGTTAATAGATAAGAATCTTAGAGAATAATATTGTCCAAGTGACTCCAGAGGGAGGATCTGGGGTTGGGGCTTTGACCTTCTGGCCTTCCAGCCAGCTCATGAAGGATCTCTTTCCTTCCTGGGAGCCAGGAGGCTCTACCAGCATGGGGTTTGGCAGCCCTCCACCACGCTAAAGGCCTCTTTAACTAGGCCTAAGAAAGGGTGCGGGACATGGGTTACCCCAGCACCCCTCTACCTCCTTCCTCTGGAACTTCAGGGCTTCCCCTGGGCCACATGCCTGGGCAAGCCAGTGAGGTGGGAATAGCAGCACAATAGGTTCTGGCTTCAGCAATTACCAGGGAAGTTTCTTTTAAGTGCCCCCTTGTGGAACATATTGACAAATATTTAGATGTCATTGTGTTTAATCTGTTTGTCATAATCTGAAAGCTACCCTTCAGAGCTCATTTTATTCCTTTACTCCCTCACTCCCACCTCCAATTACCCCACATTTAACAATTTTTCTGTACTAATGATTTTTGTTTTGGCCAAGCTGGACTACATATCTTTCACAGTAATTTTTTGGGTGAAGTCTGAAGCTTCAGCAGGCAACACGTGGACGGCATGGCTCCATGCTCTATAGGCTTTTTGACCAAGCTAAGGGGAAGATGCAGCCTCGGCTGCCCCCACAGCCTTCTCTCGCCTCTCTCCTGGTCCTCAGGGTTATTCCTGGACACCTGCTCAGGTCCCAGCAAGTGGGTTCCGGCAAGGAGCAATTTAAAAGAGACCCCAGGCTTCCTAGTTCCTGCAAGAGGTTGGGAGGGGACTGTTGAACGTCCAACTTCCAGCAATTAAGAAGCAAACACCTCTCGGGGAGTCGGAAACTTCAGCAGGCAACACGGGGAGGACATGGCTCCATGATCTCTTTGCTTGTCCAAACCACAGTCCAAAGTGGTGTCTCGGAAACAACACCCTCCCTCTTGACTATTTCTAAAACATAAAAGGGACACGTGTATCTCCTTTGTATATCTCAGATGTATTCTCTTTACATCTATAACTCTTTTCGAACATCCTCCTATAGTGACAATTTTGCCCACTGGTTTTGTTATTTGATTGTTTGATTTTCCCCCTTTAAGATCTGTTTTACTGGTAGAAGGGTATCTCTGTATAGATTTCATGGTTGAACCAAGTTACGGGGAATGTTGGACTTTATTCGTTGATCTCCAGATGTACCAACAATATCTTGTGGCATTGCTTCTCTTTTGCATAGGCACATTAAAATGGGAAAATAATACATATGTAAATAAGTTCTTATCTAATAGAAATGGGAACACAAATTTGGTAATGCTATTAGGCCTTATACCCTGATCATTGGCATAATGATTTGGCTTAGACCTCAGAAGAATGGGCATTGCCCACACACACCTGAACAACAGATACCATCTATGGAAACAACCACAAATGTCTATAGCATTACCAGGATCCAAGCCTCTACCAGGGAAGACCTACCACTGCTTTGGCATTGACTTACTCCAAAGAGTGGTCTCTCAACACCCAGATGACTCAGCTACAGCCTGCTTGCAGGGCAGATCGCTCCGCATTTAATGGTATGCTGAAACTAGAGGATGCTCCATATCAGCCTGATATTGATGAAAGAAATGCATAGAATCCAGACTCTTTAATTATAAGAATCTGATACCAACAATAGCTAAAGTGTGATAAAGTTTCACTGGGACCATGGAGAATGACTCTGGTTGGACAGACTGGTATGCCTGGAACCCAGAGTCGGTCTTATGCCAATAAATTTCTGGGGTGAGGCCTTTTTGTAATCAGGTCAAGGATTTTTTTTCCATTTTCCCCATTTTTCTGGACCTATGCAAACAATGGTGATTGCCACTATCACACCTTTAATATATTTTTTTACTCTTATCCTTTAAGGAAAAAAATACAATTTACTGAACTTAAAAACAAATAACTGTAGTAGAATGCCTGTATTCGAGACAGGAAATGGGAAGGGGGGGGATGTTACACTGGTGAAGGGGGATGTTCTGTTTGTGACTGTAACCCAACTATGATCATGTTACTTAAATAAAAAATATATTTTAAAAAACTGTCCAAGTGAGAGACCTGTTCTCCCTCTCCTAAACTGCAAAGTACTCTCTTGAAATCTTTCAAACAGGAATTAGCGGGGTGGTTGGACACAGATGGTTTTGGATTAGTGGTTTATTTTCATCCTTTTTGATTGATTCAGGCAGTTCAGAGGTAGGTGGGAGGTCTCTTTTAAAGAGTCGCCCCACTTCCTATTACCCCAGGGCACAGCTTTCTCCTGTTGGTCTGCTTCCTAGAGATAAACCCATTATTGGTGCCTTTTTTTCCCCTGCGGAATCCACCCTGACCTCATGACTATTTGGATAACATAGGGCACAGACTCATGGTCCTTACTGGACCATGCCATATTACTTCTGCACAGAGCAGAAATGGCAGGTGGCTTCTGTGGCCTGCCAGAACCTGGGAGCAAAGCACATCCCACATTTTTTTTCCAGCAGCATTTCTACCATGGAGGGGGTCAGTGAAGATCTTACCCGAGTTTCCATGCAAAGAGCACTGGTGTGGAAGGAACATTAGAGAAGGAACTAGAGAAATAACACAGTTGTTGTGCACTTGATCGACCTAGATTCGATCCTCAGAATCTCATATGCTCCCCTAAGTCCACTAGGAGTGATTTCTGAATGAGAGCCAGGGGTACTCAGAACTGCCCCCTCAGAACTGCCAGGTGTAGTCCAAAATCCAAAGACCAAGACAGAACAAAAACAAAACAGTTGGGTCCTGGAGAGATAGCACGGAGGTAAGGCATTTGCCTTGCATGCAGAAGGACAGTGGTTCCTCCCAGCCTGCTGGGAGTGATTTCTGAGCATAGAACCAGGAATAACCCCTGAGCGATGCCTGGTGTGACCCCCAAACAAAACAAACAACAACAAAAACAGTTGGAGGGGTTCTGTTGCCCATATATATGCATGGTCCTTACTTTGCTTCCCTTTGTGCTCAAGTCTTGCCCTTTCTCTCACTGTGCCCAATGCCAGAAGGTGCCATGGAGACAGCTGCCAGAGCTTGAGGACTGGGTGGAGTCTCGATTCTAGGGTGATGCTTGACTTGTGCAAGACTGTTTTTCCTTCCCATAGGCCAGCCCCATCTTCATCCCCAAAAACTGCTGTAAGATTTGCTCTGACTACACATTGTTTCTGGTGCACGAAGAACAGAGACCTGCATGGAAGCAAGTAAAGGCTGAAAGATTCTGCATGAGCTCCTGGAAAAGAAGCTGAAGCTTTAGTACATAAGTGAGTTCCCCAACCCCTCTCTCTTTCCACACTCTCTCCTCCCTGGATTCTCAGGAATGTTTTCCTGCACAACACTTGAAATGCCCTTAGGATTTCTGACACACTGGAAGAATTCCCCACAGCATGCATGTGCCTGAGATGGGAACGAAGCCCAGAGCATTATCTGCAGGCAGGACCAGGGCCCCCTATGAGGCCCATTAGCTCAAACTCCAGGGAGGAAGTAATCATGTCTGACATACTTCCATCCAGACCCTTCCACACGAACTAGATTGGACTCTCACTTCTCCTAAATGAATGAAAGTCCAGTCAGGAAGTAAAAGTGGCAGCACTGAGTTCAGACAGCGCATTGTACTACATGCTTTATGCACACAATCTGAGTCCTGGGGCTAGAGACCCCCTGGCCAACCAGCTGTGCCATGGAGATCCCTCCTGTCCTGGCCCTGCTGGTTCTTCCCAGCCTGTAGCCTTCTTGGTCCTCGGGGACAGCTGCTTCAGCTAAGAGAGCTCATGTAGCCATGCTTGTGAATTTCCCCACTCCTTTTTCACAGGTTCTCTTAGGCTCCTGACCTACCTTTATGATAGAAACCCCAGATCCTGCTACTCCTGGCCCTTGTCTCTCCCCACCTGACTCTCTGGAGCTTCCTCTTTGTATAGTGAACCCTTCTCCCAATACCCTTTTACCTAAACTTTCTTTTGAGATGTTAATTCCCCTGGATGATCAGACCCGCCCACACCTGGGATGGGATAGGCTGTTTTAAATAAAAAAAAGTACTGGCTTTAGAAGCAGCAGAGAGCTGGGGAGGGAGAAACAGCAAAAAGTAGAGAGGGACAGCAAAAAGCTTAGCAGAGAAAGCTCATGTGAGAAAAAGCACATAGTGGACAGGGCCATGGAATAAAAGCAAGCTGACTCCGTTGAAACTTTAACTGACTGCTTGTGTATTATTTCTCCGCAGCTATAACCCTTCTTCATCAGACTCATCCACCTGAGGGGTTAGAAACACACTGCCTGGGGTGGCCTCATTCAACACATGGTCTTTATTTTTTTTATTTTTATTTTATAGTGGCCCATGGGGGGGTTATACTTTTTACTAGATTGCAGAAACTGTTGTATTTCCATAATATCCCTGTTTAAAAACTGCTGAGAGAGAGAGAGAGAGAGAGAGAGAGAGAGAGAGAGAGAGAGAGAGAGAGAGAGAATTTGCCTTGCACACAGCAACCCAGGTTTGATTCCTGGCACCCCATATGGTCCCCAGAGTCCCTGAGCACTGACAAATAAGGCAAATACACAAAAAGGGAAGCGGGAGATTATACAGGGCTTAAAATACTTGCCTTGCATGTGGCTTCCTGGAGTCAATCCCTGACACCCTAATATGTTCATCTGAGCCCAGCCAGAAATGATCCTTGGAGTGAGGATCCTGGAGTAAGCCCTAAGCACAACCAGGTGTGGCCCCAAAACAAATAAAAATAAATAACTAAATTCTGTCCAGACTGGACAGGCAGCCTCTGTGGTTTGAGAAGCACATGAGGGACACAGAGCACAACCATTCCCTCCTAGCTGCAGAAGGGGAAATGGGGCAGCAGATATGGAATATGGTGTAGTGAGACCCCCCCACCCACAGCCCATCTGAATCCACTACTGTCGTCTTCCCCAGAGAACCAGAAGCAAAATTTCAGAGACATTCTTGGTCTCATGCACACTTATGAAAAATTGGAAGGTGAGTGTCCCAGGGTCAAAGCTGAGACCGAATGAACCCACGTGTCCTCAACAAGGGCTTGGTGTCTGCCAGAGAGACGGGAGACCACATTTATCATAGGTTGCATCATCAGTTTCAGAAAGCCAGGCACCCCCACTTCTCTGAAAGCAGAGACCACAGAGCAGCAGAAACCACAGAGATGGGAGTGGAGTGGCTCTGGATCTGGTGGGTCTATATGAAACTTCGAGGTAGCAAACAGGAAATGCTTCAGAGATTTAGTTCCCAACAGCCTGAATATGCTCCATGCCAAAGAACATACTTGTAATATGGTTGTAAGGGGGCTGGGTTGATAGTGCAGGGGAGATAAGTGGACTCATTTGAACATAGGCATGGCCCAGGTCACAGTCAGGAAGAGTCCTTGAGTGTTGCCAGGTATGGTCCAATAGGGTCAGGGAGACAGTCCATAGGTCTGGAGCAGGGGCTTGGCATATGGAGCCTCAAGCTGAATCTTAGGCTTTGCAGGCCCATTGAACATTGCAGGGAGTGACCCTCAGAGCCATCAGAGGGGTTCTGAAAGACAAATAAACACAAAGTATGATGACAAATGCCAGGTAAAATGGCTTCTGTTTTTGTTTTGTGTTTGTACCATAATCAAGAAAAACTATTGCAAGACATGAAGAAGTGATCTTGTTTTTCATAATAGCCCCCAAAGGGAAGGGCCAAAGGGAGATCATGTGACCCGCCATAGTGACAGGTTCTTGAAGAAGGAAGACATTGTCTGGACCCTTATCTCATTCCATTGCCTATCCCCTAAGCAGTCTGTGCCACATGCATGTCTTTACCTGCCCCTCTGTCTCTGTTGTGCCATAAACTTGGGTCACCCTTAGAGGTCTGGAGCAGGTGTCAGACCATTCCAGTTCCTGATAATCAAGAAAAGAGGGACCAAGACTTTCCAAGACTTGCCAGATTGATCAGTGTCTACAAACCTGATGTTGCAACAGCATCTTGTATTGTCACAGGCATCACATATTCTCATGTTTCTTCTCATGTCCTAATGAGCATCATGTGTACCTTAACACCATGCTTCTTTATCTCCTCAGTGACAACATGCAGCCCAGTGCATGGACTAGAGTCTAACACCCACCAGCTATCTCTTGCTCTGACTTTGTGACTGAAAGGTGGGTATGTGTTGCCATGTCTATTTGAGAAGCTGATAGCAACAACAAGACTGGTTAAGTTCTGGGACGTCAGCAACTCATTGGTGACCAGCCTGGCATTCTCCTGAGACTGAAGTCAGCTTCTGAAGACTATTATGTCCCCTGCTTCTATCTTTCCACAGGGCTCTCCTGAATCCAGCAGAAGGAACCACCTTGTCTGGAATCTCCTGAGTCTTTATGAACTCACCTATTCGGATCAGCAATGTGCCCTGCCTCCATGATCACCTCCCAATGAGTTAACTCACTGCTCACCAGTGGTGGTGGGGTCTTCCAGGATGACTGAGACCTGTATTAATTTTCTTCGGTAGTGTAAGCACACACTTAGAAGCTCTATACAGTAAAATTTCATAGTCCTGTGAACCCCCATCCTGGCTGCACCCCACCTCCACACAGAGGGGAGATGTACTACAACATGCACCCCAATACACACAGCAGCAGGCAGCTGGGGAGAGCAGTCAGCCTGCCTAGTGACTTCACTGGCGGACGTTCCTTAGTGGAGAATTCAGATTCCAGACTCTCAGTTTCTTTGATCACCTATTGTCCCCACACCCACTGGGGGTATAGCTGTTTCTTCTCAGCCCAGGGCAGAGCAAAGCCCCTTTTGATTGGTGATTGAGAGAGGACAGTCCCCAAATATAATGACTAAGGAGGGAACCATTTTCTACCCTCATCCTCCCACTTTGATGCTTTTAGTGTCTCACACCAGCAGCCAAATATCACCCTGAGAGTTTCTAGGGGACCAGTAGGATGCTTGGGGTCCAGGTATAAAGGACCAAAAGAGTCTGGACATCCATCAGCAGAGGTACCTTGTTCATGACTAGCACACCCCATCTTTGGGGAGCTGTGCTGTAGGCATCTTGCTTCTCAGCATCTCTAGTGAGGACGAATTCCTTCACTAAGGAAAGCGGGTACATGAACGAACGAATATGAAATATGAAATATGAAATAATGAGACCACACAAAATACATCATATGGGGACCCGTGTCTGCAATTGTACATTGTTTGGTTTTAAAACAAATACACATGGCTTTAGGTGGTTTGTAGTCTTAGAATAGAATAGGTTTCGGTTAGGAGCCAGAGGATAAAAGGAAGACTAATTTCTTATATATCAAAGTAGTTCCTAGCCCTAGGTGTCATTACTGATGTAAATTAAGGGATAGGAGGAATCCTGGTTTTCTTCCTAATAACAAATATCTTCAACCCGAGGGAATAGTTTTCAAGCTAGGGGCTAAGACCCAATTCCTAAAAAAATAAATAAAATAAGACCCTAAGGCAGGGGTGGTGAACATGTGGCTCCCAGTCAAAATGAATGCAGCTCTTTGCCTCTTATAATTATTTTGTATACTGTGACTCTTTGCCAAGTTTGGATTTTGTTCTGCTGCTTCTGAGGAGGGACCTCTAAGGAGAGATCTCCAAGCGATCTCATCTAAGAGTCCCGCCCCCAGGCTGCATCCTCCTCGGTCCCCAGTGAGGGGGGGGACCCATGTGTCACATGTTGGATCACATCTTGCCTTTAGTTCTTAGTGTGGAGGACACAGTACACCCTCACCATCACTGCAGGATTTTTTTTTTTTTTGGTTTTTGGGTCACACCCGGCGGTGCTCAGGGGTTACTACTGGCTGTCTGCTCAGAAATAGCTCCTGGCAGGCACGGGGGACCATATGGGACACCGGGATTCAAACCAACCACCTTTGGTCCTGGATCGGCTGCTTGCAAGGCAAACCCTGCTGTGCTATCTCTCCGGGTCCTAACTGCAGGATTTTTACCCTCACTCAAAATGACAAAATGCAATGTGTTTGATATATTATTGTTAAAATTATATGTGTTTGTGTGAGTGTTTGTCTGTTTTGGCAGGTCACTGCATGGTGTGGCTCTCTGACTCTCACAGTTTAAAATTTTGGCTTTGTGTCAAACTTTTTTGCCACCCCTGTCCTATGGTCTGGTTATGGAAAGAGATAAAACTTATATGAAAGGGGTACAGGATTATACCTACTAAATAGCCTAATTCTACACTGGCCAAACCTGTTTGTTAGCAGGTATTTAAAGTGACAGGGAAAGTCCCCGAGGCAAAGTCATCCCTCTGTGGTGCTCAAAGACAAGGAGAGAAAACATTTTCATGAAGATGCTACATTTTGAGTTGGTCTTTACAAGAAAAGAGACCAAGAGACAGAAAAAGACCAAGCCTGTCTTATTTGGTGCAGACATTTCTCTGGGAAAAGGAATTTGATAATGGCCCTATTTCGGCCTGTAATTTTTACAAAGGAGAGAAGCCAAATAATGACCAAAAATGTAGTGTCAAGTATCTCTTTGGAAATTCCTCAACCATCCATGCAGAGGAAAACGGCATCCACAGCAGGCCTTTTGAGGAACCCCGTGGGGGTTATTTCAGTTCTTCCCACCAGGAAAATCTGAGGATACATCTGGTGGGCTGAGCTCCCCTAAAAGTTTATGTATGCCATGGCAGAGCTGCAGGGTCAGTCCAGGGATCCAAGGAACTGTGTCTTTGGGGATGCAGAGTGATCTGAAGGGGATGCTCAGTTGTGTCCAAGTCTGCAGGAAACAGATGTATTGGGTTTTGGGAGTTTCCAGTAGCCACTGGGTCATCCATGAGGAGAGAGTTACCTCTTTGCTTCCTGATTGAGGTGCCCCCTGACTACACACCACCCCATTTTCCATATGGCATGGAGGCAGTGCAAGCTCAGCTTTGCTTTGGGAAACCAACAGTGCTTTGGAGCCTGGAAACTTCTCTGACCCCTGCTAGACCTGAGTTTAAACTGGGATGCCTGGGGCCAGATCAAGAGGACAGTTGGGAGGGCATTTGCCTTCCATGAGGCAAAAATTCAGGTTCAATCCCCAGAATCCCATATGGTGGTGCCTTGCCTACCACAAGGAGTAATCTTGAGTGCAGAGCCAGGAGTAACTCCTGAGCATCATTGCATGTTATCCCAAAATATAAAAATCAAATAACACTAAAGGGCTACCAGGTTGGTTCTGGCATGCCTGTGGTCTTGTCCCTTTGGGGTGTTTCATTACTGGTGGCCTGTAAACAGAATAGAGCTTTGTCCAACTGTTCCCAGGCTGAATAATGAAAGGCATTCTAGCATCCCAATCTTTTTTTTTTTTTATTTTAACACCTTGATTACATAC
>PVKC010040002.1:0-12420 GCA_004027635.1 Crocidura indochinensis | reverse complement strand
TGCTCAGGGCTTACTCCTGGCTCCATGCTCAGAAATTGCTCCTGGCAGGCACAGGGGACCACATGGGGCACCAGGATTCGAATCGATGACCTTTTGCATGAAAGGCAAACGCCTTACCTCTATGCTATCTCCCAGGCCCCTAATTTGAAAAAGGAAACTGGGATTAAAGTGTCAGTAGAATGATCTGGAGTTTGCTTGTATATGCTAACCAGAGTTAAATCTCCCTATGACATGTATAGTCCAGCAAGCCTCTCCAGGAGCGATCACTAAATGCACAGTCAAGTATAAGCCCTGTAAAACATCAGGTGCAGGCTCAAAACAAAACAAAACAATTTTGTTACCAACTAACCTACACCAAAAAGCATACTGGAATAGACACACCAAGAGGGTGTTAGAAGGGAATGGCCCCTATTCGCTGCAGCAGTCTATCTTTTCTCTGCAAATAGCATCTCCTGCCTGTATCTACTGCACATCCTCATCATCAAGGCATCAAAATCTGAAACTAATCATTTGTATCACTATAGACGTATCAGGAAATACTTCCTGTTGCTTTTCTGTTTTGCTGAAGGAATCCAGAGACATAATTCATGGAAAAGCAGGTTGTAACTGAGTAAACGTTATGGAAATATCTTAAAATGATTAATGATACTTTGTAATGTTCATCATTCCAGATGTTTGACAACATATTTATCAGGAAATTCATAAGAAACTATTTTGGGGTAAAAGGCTCTTACTGTTATAATAAGAAGGCATGGGGGCCCGGGAGATAGCATGGAGGTAAGGCGCTTGCCTTTCATGCAAAAGGTCATCGATTTGAATCCCGGTGCCCCATATGGTCCCCCGAGCCTGCCAGGAGCAATTTCTGAGCATGGAGCCAGGAGTAAGCCCTGAGCACTGCCGGGTGTGACCCAAAAACCATAAAAAAAAAGAAGGCATGTAAAGTCAGACACACACAAATTAACACCACTCAGACACAAGAGTCTCACTTTCCCTTCAGGCTAATGGGATTGATTTTATGCACAGTGCTCACTGGATAGCTCTCTCTATTAGCCTTTTTTTTCTTTCTTTCTAGAAATGAGTAGGGCTGATACACAAGTAAAATCAAATCAAGAAAGAGCGTTGACCTAATTGCAGCTTGACAGCTGTAATGTTCAACAAAGTCCACTCAAAGACCTTAATCTTTGTCTTGTCTTCATGAGACCTTCTAAGCTTCTCATTTGGCCTTAATTGTTTCTTTGGAGAGTAAAAGTTGATAGTTGACCATGATTTGTGTTGATTTTAAATAAAGTTACTGCAAAGGGTATTTAAACGAGAACATCTGTCTGACAGATTTATTGGCACCCTTGTATGTGACACTAATAAAGAAATATAAAAGAGATTTGGTTCTATTGTGCTATTTCTCCACTTTCTCTAGTTGTTGTGATTGTAAACAACAGTTAAATCAAACCTACTAAGCATTTTTTAAATAGATCACCATTTGCTCAATTAGTGGTTTGCATTTAAAAAGTTTCCACTGTCTTTTTCCTCACTTAGAATGCAAGCCAGGATTATTTGTCTATTTTGTCCTTGTTTTGTTATCATTTCTCATTAGTATTACACTGAAGCATTTTTGTTTTCATTTCTGGGTCAGTGATGCAGGGGAAAAACTCAGCCATGGGATTTAGTTAGACAAGATAAGTGGGTGTTTTAATATTTAGGAAAAAATACTAAAGTTAGAAGCATATTTCTAATGAACAAATGTACAGGAATTCATAACAAGAAAGAGACAGAGAAGAAGAGAAAGCAAAGTGGAGAGGCAGCAACTGAGTAGATTTGGGTATATTCGTTGCTATAGCTATTTCTATAGGTCAGGTTTGTTTATATTTATATACAAATAAAATATATTACATATGTAATATAAATAAATATAGAATGACATGTACTTCTCTTGCTTTACCGAATCAACAATATTTGTGATTTTCTGACAGAACCAAGCTGTAAATTCTTATATGTAATTAATAACACAGTCACAGAAACCTATATAAGTGGAAACTTCTCCATATGGTATTTCCTACAATGATATTAGTACTTAATTTGGTGTAGAATCAATGATAGAATTAATGTAAACCCAAAGATTTCAAAATTAAATCAAGGTACTATAATGTGTCTAAGTCAGGTAAATTTTATAGAAAATATGACAGACAACTTAATTATTAAAATTATGACATTAACTATTTTTACTTTATGATTGTTAGATGTTGATCTATTTAAAAACATAATGTTGTCATTAATGGCCAATACTATATACATATTTTAGGAGAAGCAGTGACTATGTTTGTTTCCATTATTTTGTGTCAAATATTCATCATTTCTTTCATATTGTACTCAATAAAAATAATGCCATATTTTGATGCGATTTTCAAAAGTCAACATATACCTTTGTAATATGAATTTTGTTAGGGCTTTCATATTTCTTGGATGTTGAGTATATTGATAATGTATCTATGCAAATTATATATAAAAATCTTCTTTCCTTTATGTGAAGCAGGTTCACAGGTATGAAAAAGAAAGTAAAGTGTACAATAAATATTTTACTAAGAAAAATAAAAACATGAGTATAGGGGTGGTAAAAACTGATCAAAATAATTATATTTTATAATAAGACATCTTAATTATAAGAAAGAAGCTTTATTTTAGCTTTTCCTAAAACAGCTGTGTTAATGTGTTGTATAGGAATTATCAATTTACATATGCTATTGATTTAATTTAGTTTAATAAATTTAACTTATGACAGGAGAGCATTAACCTATTTAGGGAAATATGTGTCAAGCTATCCAACTTGTACAGGCTGTGTCATTCTCAGTGCATATTGCATATTGCATTATGTCACAGGTTTTAACAATAAGGAATGCCTAAACTACATTTTTGCAGTCAGGTTATTGTATTAAAATTAAAAGAAAGCAATTATTTAAGGAATGTACAATAACCTCATATAGAATATATTCTAATTTTAAGAATATTTTATAAAGATGAAAAATTGTGTTAATGTCAATTTTAAGGCAATTCACATACATGTAATTTTATGTTAAATTATATTCATCATTTTGTGACTTTCAATAAATATTTATAAATTATTTATATAAACATTTATCAATATTTAACAATACTACACTTTAAATAAATTATCAACGATTCTCCAATATTACACAAATAAGGTTATTAGTTTTTGCATAAACTTTATGTTTAATTTTTGTATGAATTTAAGTTTTGTTGTTGTTGTTGTTGTTATATTGTTTGTAGGCCACACTTGGGACCCTCTGGGGTTAATCCTGGCTCTACTCTCAGAAATTGTCCTTGGCAGGCACAATGTCCCTATGAGAGACACTAGGGATTGAACATGGGTCCATCTTCCCAGATGGGCCACATGCAAGGCAAATGCCCTACCTTTGTGCTATCACTCATGCCATTGGACTACTTTTTCATATGCAAATAATTTCTATGTTCTTTCGAGTATAGATTGTTTAAATTTAATTATTTATATTAAAAGTCTATATTTTTTATATTTGACCTACTTATAAACTCTTTAATACAATATGTTTTCACATTGTGTTATTTTGTATTATCTCATTCATTATAATTTCAAGACTTATGATAAGCAAAATAAAAGTTTGTTCTACTGATAAATTGATTTTTCTAATGATTCACTGGGAAATTTAATGAAAGTAATGGAAACTTTTTTCTGAGAAAATGTCCAGTTAAACTTTTTCAAGAAGAAATTCAGGAAAAAAACATATTTAGAAAATAATTAGGGGCCAGAGAGTTGGCACAACAGTAGGGCATTTGTTTTGCATGTGGCTGACCCAGGACGGATGTGGGATGCCTGGGGATCCTATGCTAGGAATGATTTCTGAGCCTAGAGCCAGGAGTCACTCCTGATCACTGCTAGGTGTGGCCCCAAAAAACTAAAATAACAATAATAATAATCAACCAGCATAAAAAAGTACTTAAGTACTTAATAAGATAGTTTAGTAAATGTTTGAGTGATACCATTGATGGTACCTGAATGGCAAATAAAAAATATCTAAAATTGGGCCGGAGAGATAGCACAGCATTAGGGCATTCGCCTTAGATGCTGAAGGACGGTGGTTCAAATTCTGCCATCCCATATGGTCCCCCGACCTTGCCAGGAGTGATTTCTGAGCATAGAGCCAGGAGTAACCCCTGAGCACTGCTGGGTGTGACACCCCCAAAAAATAAAAACTAAATGAATCTTATTCTGATAAAAGGGCATTGATAATATATGGAGTCCTTTCTGTAGAATTAAAACTTAATTTCAAGCTTCTCTTAAAGTATAAATGAAAATATAAAGTTTTCTTTTTTTCTTTTTTTAAAAGACTAATTTTAGATGATATTTAAACAACAGAGCATTTGAAATGTATTTATGCCTTATACTGTCAACAACCTTATAAGGAAAATAGTATAAACTCTTTATTACTAAGAGCATCAAAATTACAGCTAGTCTTTATCTTTGTCAAGGTTACAGAGTTCTAAAATGCAAGAGTAATTAAATGAAAATCCTGTTTGGGCCAGCTTGCTCTCTGTATTACTATCACTTTTGCTGTGTTCTAAATATTTTCCCTTTATTTACTTTTCTATCTTCTATATACATATAATTGATAATAGATAAAAGAAAAACACAATATAAATTTTACTCATGGAAAAACATTGTTTTATTGTTGGCAATGCATGATAAAAGTTAAACTATAATATTTAATGGCAAATTTATATATATATATATCCATACAAATATGAATCACTAAAACCAGTAGTAATATTTACTTAGTACTTTCATGCACTTAACTCACTTCTCAACAGTTTATACACTTTACACAAAAGCCCATTGAATGAGAGGAATTTGTTTCTACTCATATATTTACACACATACTCTAGTTACTTTCCTGGCAAACAATCTGTGCTTCCAAGATATTCAATTAAAGAAAATTAACTTCTATTTGCTCATATCATTTCAGAGACACTTACTTCTAGATATATATGTAAGTAGTCACTGAAGTGAAGATGATGTCACTTGTAACTACCACACATAATTTGACAATTTTCCCTCCCATACAAACAACAAAAAAGAATTTTCATTGAATTCTGTTTACTTTTACATAAGGACTCATCTAACTCTTAAATAAGTTTCCTTCACTGACCTTTTTATAAGTAATGTCATTGTCTGACTTTCTATTAAAGTGAATGTGAAAGAATTTAATGAGCTCTCCAACAGTATAAAAGTATAGAGAAAGTGAGAATCAGAAATGAATATTTTTTTAAGTTAGCAAAATAGTATAGCTGACCAGAAAAGATCAAAGATCAGAGATCAAATAGACAGTGCCCTTTGTAAAAGCACTAGAGGTGCTCTTTGTCAAAGCCTGTCTTCAGAGTTTACTGGAGAATGTGCACCCTAGCAGGACACTAATCTCTGCAGTCTCCTAAATAAAGACAACTAACTGGGAGGCAGCTTTGACTGTAAAAATGATGTGACCTGCAAGAAGTCCTAGGCACTTATTGCCCTGTAAGTCATCCAGAACCAAAATGGGTCTCCGTGTTGATGAAGGAGTACTGTCCGGGCATTCTTTCATGTCAAGTTACCATGTTATGCCATGGGTGTGTGGATTCATGCTAATAGTGTCTAATTCTGTGTCCTATTTCTCTCCACAACACAAATCATGTCTTTCAGAACCCTTAAGATCTTTCACATTATTCCATTTTTTCTGGCAAACTTTTAAATAACTATTTTTTAACATATTAGAAACAGTTAAAAAGGGAAATAGAGTGATGGTTTAATAGATAGCTTGCTTATCTTGTAGGTTAGATTCCCACCATTTTATTTAGCCCCAGGAGTGAGGCCAAGAGTGATGTGATCTCCGGTTCACAGCCAAGAGAAAAGCCTGAGCACCAGGTGTTTGACTCGGAAATAAAGGGGGAGAGTAAAGGAAAGAAGAGAAGGGAAAAATGAAGATAAGGGAGAGGGAGGGAAGAGAAGGGGAAGGAGAGAAATTTGATTTAAAAAAGGAGAAGTAAGGAGGGGGAAGGAAGAGAAGAGGAGTAGGGGGTGAGTAGGAGAGGGGGATGAAGAGAAGGAAAGGAAGGAAGAAGAGAAAAGGGGAGGAAGACAAAACATATTAAAACATTTCATATAATACTTTCTATATGAACAGACTTTTTCATTTAGTCAACTCACACTGTTCCCAATTCAATCAGCAAATCATGATGAAGATACCCTTAATTTGTATAAGAGGAAGAGAAGGAAGAGACTGAAACAGAGTGCTTGATCCTTGCCATCAGCCAGAGAAATTGGATGCAGTGCCTCACCATCCAGACTTAGAGAAAGACAGTTTGACCCAAGGTGGCAGTGTTTGACCTGAGCATACAACATTTGTAATTTAGTGTAAAGGGGTAACCTCAGGTCACACCATTGCCAATAAGATACATTGTCTCTGATTATCAATTTCAGCTAATGCTGCCTAACCCATGAAGTTAATAGTGATAAATATCTACATTAAACAGAATGAAGCACAAGGAATGGCAGACTAGAAGAGAGGGCCTGCACAATATCGCCAGTACTGCTTCAGGGCAGCAAAAACATTTCAGCTCATTCTGAAAAAGTGTTTGTTGTTCCATAGGACGCTTTGTGCTACTTCTTGTCCTATTTTCCCAGCAGAATAGTTTATTCCTTCTATTTTCATATGTGAGCAAATGCAAATGGAAGGAACAGAGAACACAGTCCATGGGAAATTAGCAGTCGCTTCACCCAAGGCTCATGTCTGGCAGTTCGTTGTACACTGTTCAATTCACCATGGTGAAGGGAAACAGGCTTCTGCAAATCAATTAATGTATGATTTCAATTCCTAGATAGATCTTTCTCTGCCTACTCCTTACTGCCACTATTAATAAAGCAGGCAAATTAAGCACTGCTAGCAGCAGGAGGTAAAAACAAAAGTGCAGCCATAAAAACTCACACTTTACAAAAAAGAAAAACCCATATGAGTCATTCAGCATCACTCTACACTGATATTCAAAAATTGCTATATCTGAGGGTGCTTTGTACATCTGTGTGTGTGCAACAAATAGCCAGAACAACAGAAAGTAGAGAGGTACAGACAGACAGAATGTAGTAGTTTGACTCCTTTGTCCCAGTCGTTTTGTTTCTTTTTTTTTTCTCCTTCACTCTTGACCTTGACTTGCAAATGCAATAGTCACCAAAGGGCCACAGTCAAGTTCTAAACTGGTATTGATATTGACGAACTTAATTGTCTACTTTGACCTATTATTACCTCTTTCTTCCAAAAGAAATCAAGATTCAGAGAAGTAAATTAATCTGTCTATTAGAGTAGATTTAGGATAAGACCCAAAAATGAAATATGAATCTAGAAATCTGAATCCAAAACCTCTTTAACCACAAACATGACCTGGGTAATCTATTAGTTCCTTATTTCCATTTTGTTAAAATACAAAATTAAGAGAACTGAACAGCTTGGCTCTACCTTTGCCAAATAGCATACATGTAAAGGTTTATGTAATTAAAACTGTGCAAAAGCAATTATTTATAGTTATGGAAGTCTCCTGATGTTCTAAGATTTAGGCTCTAAAAATCAAGGACAAAGACATCACCTTACAGGTCATTTTAAACAGTTGGAGTCAAACATTTTTTTTCTTTTTCCTGTTCTTTGTTTCTTAGCAATTGAAACATATATTTTTGTTCTAGAAGTATGTGGCCTTTTTCAAACATTATATATCAATAACTATTATAGCTACATAAAATAGAAAGTTCATATCCAGAAAGCAACATTCAAGTAACATATTTCATAAAACTATAGCTTAGCATTAAAAAAGAGAGGGGAGATTTTCTTTTGTTACCATTCTAGTTATTTTGGGACCTGGCACTAACCAACCCTAAAATGTACCAGATCTCTCATTACATTTGTCATTCTGTTGTAATTTTCGTAACCCGCAAACTAGAGTGTAACCAGCTGTATGGAGATAACAAATGTTCTAAAATTGCAAATCAGATGCTTGCTTAGGTCAATGAAGAGCTAAACTACTTTTTTAATTTAGATTAGTGACTTCAGTTTAAAAGTTTGTAAAGGACAGACAAATGAAATTTTAAATGACCATGGACTCATTTTTTGTTGTTTCAGAAATTCATAGTTTGTGGGACTGGAACAATAGCATAGTGGTAGGGCATTGCCTTGGACACTGCTGACTTGGAATGGACCCAGGTTCGATCCTGGGCAATCCCATATGGTCCCCCAAGCCAGTTAAGAGTGATTTTTGAGTGCAGAGCCAGGAGTAACACCTGACTGTCCTAAGATGTGGTCCAAAGACCATTAAGAAAAGAAAAGAAAACCTCAAATAGAATTAGTATAAGTCCCAACAGATTTCTATTCAATAATCTATTTATAAACCTTGATACAAACCTTCATATCATCTTTATTTTTAAGTATTTTAATTTTATTTTATGTGGGGGGGGAAGATTGGGACCACACCGGTGGCATTCAGGGGTTACTCCTGGTTCTGATCTTAGAAATCTCTCCTGACAGGCTCGGGGAATCATATGCGATGCTGAGAATAGAACCTGTGTCGACTGTGTGCAAGGCCAATGCCCCTAATGCTGTGCTATCACTCCCGCCCCCACATATAAGCCCTACTTTAAGAAAATTTTACTCTTTTATATTTTATATTGTTTTTATTAACCAATGGAAATTTATTTTATACATGAACAGTGCCTAACCAATGACCAACATATGAATTTAAATATATGCAACAAAATAAGTAAATTGATGTAAATATATATGCCATTTTGTATACCATGAAAATGATAATGAATATTTCCAACTTTTCTAGTAAACCTCTGAAAAGGATAGACTTTTATTAGCAATGCTTTTTAATTAGATTTGCAGTAGGTGGTCAGAGATATAAACATATTCACAATGAATACAACATTAAATAGCTAAACATTTCTAATTGCACAAATAACTTGCAGAGCCATGGTGGTTTATATTTTTCTATCTTTAAATAACAGTTAAATAATAAAAGTTACATTGAAAAATTTAAGAACTATTAAAGTGACATATTTGATAATAAACTAATGTAACAAACTATTTTCTGTACACACCCAAATAGAGAATTTCCAAAAGTCTGTTCATCTAAGATTAAGAAATAGACTATTTCTATTAAGATATAGATTTATTACTTTTTCTTCTCAACCATTCACTTAGACTCTATGCCATATCTAAATTTTGGCTATAGTGAAACCTTCAGAGGGAATCAACCAATTTATTACCGGTAAAGGCTTTGATTCATCATATAAATTTTAAATGTTATCATTAAATTATTATCAAAATTTTACTATTTTAACTGCTGTAATGAAATTCATTCAATAATTTTCAAATGTCTTTACACATCTAAAATTTTCACTCCTACTCTATGATGCTTATTTATAATCCTTTCAAATTTCCCCTTGTGGAGAATAATATAACTTGTCTTATCAGTGGAAATGTTGCCTTTTGGTAGCACATAGTATCTGACTTATAGATAGAGGTTGTTCTTCAAGTTTTCATTTACACAGAATTAAATTTGCCTACAATTTGATGGTCTTTCTTAATAGTATGCTTTGACTATGACTCATAGAGCGAGGACTGATATACAAAGTATCAACCAGTTGTAATATGGATTCTGGTTTATTTATGACAAACGAATAAGAAAATATAATAAAATATTTGTTTACAAAAATGCTCTGTTTTAAATAAGCATGTTAAAGGAAAAATGTTCAAAGTGCATATTTAAGGATTTTATTTATTTCTAAAACATGGATATCAATACTGGGCAAATTATTATAGTAAAAAAGAATGCTAAACAATTTAGAAGTTTAAAAAGACCATTAACATCATCTAACAGGATGTAAGAATTTCAACTTAAGAGCCACAATGCAAAAAAGCTGTCTCACTGAGGGAAGATAACTTTTTGAACCATATAGAAAGACTTCATCATAAGTCCCACTCCTGAACCTGTGCAGATACTGAGATCTCTAGATACAGAGGTCTGATTTTATCACCCAGGACAGAGCAGAAGTCTTCCAAACACCACGATAACACCACCGGGAGAGTAAATGAACCTGAACGGAGTCTATAGTTAATTCCATGACAATATACCCAAAGGGTGGAGAAACCCCATATCTCTTAGGCCAAGTTAATTCCTTTTCGAATGACCCCAATATTTATTTACTGTGCCAGTGCAGGAGGGGAAAAAAAAGGCAAAATGCACAAAATATTTTTTTATTTTTTACATATTATTATTTTTATATTCATTTTTTATTATTTATTATTTTTATTTACCTATCTACTTCTTGTCGATTTCTTTGCTTTGGTGTGGGTATTGAAGTTGTTGTCCCCGTTTATATTTATGTTTTTTCCTTCTCTTCTTTTCTTTCTTTATGTACCCTGTATGTTTTTTATCTCAAGACCATGGCTTTTTTTCTGGTGCTTATCGTTATTGTTGGAGTGCTCACTGGATATTTGACACTTTTTGTACTGTTGGGGTGTTTCACTTTCTTTTTCTCCCTCGTCTCTCAAACCGATGATGAGAGCCTCTAGAAGGATTCTGCCCATCTTCAGTGTATTAAACTTTTACCCCAGTTTATTACTTTTCTCTTCTTCAAACAAAACCACATAATTTTAACTATCTAGTCCTGCCTCCCAGTTAGAGGGGGAAATAAGGGAGGCACCAAGACCAAACAGGTGTAAGACTACTAAGTAGTAAACTAGGTACAGAGGGGACCACATATTCCAGCAGCCCCAGGGGTTAGGGAGTAGGATATGGGAGGTAGGATGAAAACGGAGGTGTGGGGAGGACAAATCAGTGATGAGAATCCCTCTGATTTTATGTAAATATGTACCTAAAATATTATTGTCAACAATATGTAAGCCACTATGATCAAAATAAAAATTATATTTAAAAAAAAAGCTGTATCATAGTCACATACTTTATTTCCCCCCCCCCCCACCCTATTCTCCCTCCTCTACTCTTCTATTCTTAATCTTATTTTTTTTCTCTAGGTTTCCTCCTTTATTTCCTTTTTCTTTTTTCTTTCAATAATTTGTTTTTTCTTTTTCCCACTTTTTGAGTAGTATTTTTTTTTATTTTGTTTTGTTTTGAGGCCACACAAAGCAGTGTACAGGTATCACTTCTGAAACTGCACTGAGTAATCACTCTTGCAGGCTTGGGGAATTTATGGGATACCAGGATTAAACATGGGAAAGCCAGGTTCAAGGCAAATGTCATACACACTATATTATCACTCAATTTCTTGCTTCCTTGTTTCCTTCCTTGCTTCATCCTTCCATCCTTCTTTCCTCCCTTCCTTCCTTCCTTTCACCTTTCCTTCATTTCTTTCTTCCTTCTACCCTTCTTTCTTTCTTTTTTTCCTACTTTCCTTCCATATATGTATACATGGACTACATACATAGCCATAATTAATACAAAATACAATTTATTAAAAAATAGCTTGGCCTGGAAACTGGTATTTATTCTGAAATAAATTATGTACAAAAGATAAAGTATGATTCTGATGAAATGATATATAAAGAAATCAATTAGGGCCCGGAGAGATAGCACAGAGGCGTTTGCCTTGCAAGCAGCTGATTCAGGACCAAAGGTGGTTGGTTCGAATCCCGGTGTCCCATATGGTCCCCGTGCCTGCCAAGAGCTATTACTGAGCAGACAGCCAGGAGTAACCCCTGAGCACTGCCAGGTGTGGCCCAAAAATCAAAAACAAAAAAAAAATCAATCAAATGGAATAAATAATAAAATTCAATCTATAAAGCCAAGTAATAGTTACCAGAATACAAAAGGGAATGAGAAATATTAAATAAAATTAGTTAAAAATTAGTTAATTTTATGGTGAGAAGCAGAGTTGAGTTGGGCTTTAGTAGTGAATTTATTTTAGTTATTTTTTTTAATGATATGAATCAGAAACTTAGGTCAAGTTGAAATGCAATGTGACTTTAATTTCCAAACAGAGTGGGGTACAGAGTAGTAGTATAGCTGGTACAGTTTTAGTCTTGCATGAAGCCATGGTTAGATCATCAACTTTCCCTAAGCTACCAGGAGTATGATTCCTAAGTACAGTGCCAGGAGTAAACACTGAGCATGTGTGGGTATAACCAAATACATACATACATAAATACATACATACATATAAACGTACATAATACTTTACAAAAATACAATTTAAAACTATGAAAAAATATATTTATAGTTATGGATGGCTTCAAAGAATTAGACAAATAAAGTCTTACTGAGTTAATTCTAAATGAAATAAATATATATAGCATCATAAATAAATGCTTTCTGTACATAGGCAAAAACATTTAATCAGAA
>PVKC010040001.1:0-12435 GCA_004027635.1 Crocidura indochinensis | reverse complement strand
CAGCAGGAATCAGTGTGCGTACATCTCCACCCGCCTCTGAAACATGAAGCCTCACCTGCAGGAACGCTGATGAAATCCACTCTAAGGCAGCAGCATGACTGCTGGCTCACCAGCAGGAACACTGATGAGATTGGGTCTCAGGCAGCTGGAAACCGCATGACCCAAGATGTCTTCTGCACCCCTCTGAGTCCTGGCAGAAAGCAGCAGGAATCAGTGTGCGTACATCTCCACCCGCCTCTGAAACATGCAGCCTCACCTGCAGGAACGCTGATGAAATCCACTCTAAGGCAGCGGCAGGAATGCTGGTGAGATCGGATCTCAGGAAACTGGAAACCACATGACCCAAGATGACTTCTGTGCCACTCTGAGTTCCAGCAGAAAGCAGCCACATGACAACTTCTACCCCAAAATTACAAAAGTCTTTATTTGAATTCAAGCCACACAAATTTATTCTGATATTTCTAATGCATACCAAAGTAGATGTAATTATCATCAACATGTATTGAATAAAAGATTAAAAAAGATAGATAAGATAGATCATTAAAATTCTATAAAAGATCTAGCATTTCTGTTTCCAGTGTATATATTTTTGGATTAGATAAGTTCTCTGAAGTATTTTGAGCAATTTTATGTGTCTTAAATATTTAATTCCAAACTTCTGAGAATAGTGCTAAGGTTGTTAAACAATTACAAGAGCATTCCATTTTAAATCGTAGTTCAACAAGACAACATTTTGAAGAATGCAAAAACCTTCATGAGCATTTGCATTGAAAAACAAATCTACTGACTCCAGTCCCTTAATTTACACTTTTTTTGCAGGGGGCATACTCTGTAATGCTTAGGGTTTACTCCTGGCTATGTGCTCAGAAATAGCTTCTGGCTTGGGGACCATACACAGCACTAGGGGATAGACCCGTGGTCAGTCCTAGGTCAATGCAAGATAAGTGCCCTACCACTGTGCCGCTGCTCCAGTCCCTTAATTTACACTTTTAAGTAAATTTTTGTTTATTCTAGTATTCTTAAAGGGTAAAATTCTAGTCAATGTAAGGAAAAGAAAAGAGAAGAGAGAGAAAAGAAAAAAACAGAAAAAAGAAAATGTGAGAAAAGAAAAAAAGAGAATAAAGGAAAGAGATAAAAGACAATGTCAAGTTGGTTTCATTTTATGACTGGAGAGATAGTACTGAACTAAAACACTTGACCCAGGTTTGATACCCAGCATCACAAACTGTGCCCCAAGAACTACCAGAAGTAATTCTTGAGCTATTCCATTAAACTCATTTAATGCCTCAAACATTTAGAAGTCTTGCTCTTGTTTTCACTCCCTTTTCATATATTGAAACAAAGCATTTTAGCAATGCATTGTCAATGCAAAATAATTTGATCATAAAATGCTGTAATAAAGTCATTTTACTCATATTCCCTTGCAAATCTGAGAAATAGATAATGCATTCTGCCATGCCCTTTACTATAAATTCCTAAGTACTATTGTCTTCAGGAGAGAGACTATAACCATGAGTCCAGCTGACATAATATATGAGGTTCTGTTTAGGCAAACTGCATAACAATGGCTCCAGTCAGATCTATAAAGACCAGTAGTTAACAACAAATTTTTTTCAGGGGAGGGGCAGGAGAAAGGAGAGAGAAAGACACAGAGAGGGAGACAGAGAAAGTGTAGATATTTTCAGATATCCTTGGGAGAAAAAAGGGATAAAATGTATAATTTTTAGTGGCTACTGAAAACATGTAAATAATATTTATGTTCTTTCTTTAATTACTTACCTAGCAAATCAGTCTTTGACAAAATGTTTTAAACATCTCAATGCAAATCTTGATAAATACCAGTACTTAAATGGTAGAAGAAAATTAAATAGCTGATGGGGGAGGGAAAATATTAAAGTTAAGAAGGGAAAAGAAATAATGAAAGAAACCATGAAAATCATGAATGAAGAAGAAATATTAAGAAAAATGGAAAGACAGTACAATGTTAAAAATGAGGACTTTGGGCCAAAGATATATTACAGTGGACAGGATTGCTGACAGGTAACTAGGTTTTGTTCCTGGCATGTCATATAGTCCCAAAAGCCCTTCCAGAAATGATTCTTGTATGCAGAGATATGAATAATCCTTGACCACCACCAGGTAGAATTAAAAAAGAGAAAGATAAAGAAAACAAAGATATTCTACATAAGATGTCGGTTATATAATAAAGACAATGGGAAATTATCTGAAATATATGGTCCTTGTAAACTGTAAAATACTATTTTACATGGTTTATATCAAATACTATTTTATGTAATTTAATAAAATTTTATTACAAAATGAAGAACAAAGATTAAATGAGTTCAGATAAATACACACATACAATTATAGGATTAAATATGAATATGAATAAAATGTTTGCTTTTATTCTGGTGTAAATAAAACAGTTTAGGTGTTCATTGTAAGTAAGAAGAGTTAATTTCCTTAGTAATACTTCCAAATTATTCAATCAATTGCTAGGGTCTTGGTTTCTCATTTAATACTGAAGACAAGAGGGCTGTGTAGAAAAGTCAAAAGGCAGGAATAGATACTTTACAAGCACAGGATCCCGAGTTTCTCATGCCCAACATATTACAGCCTACTGAGCACTGGTACAACCCTGGGTCATGAGCACCACTGGACTGAGTTGACAGAACTCTATGCCTGAGCATTGTCCTTTCAGATCTTCCCAGTGTGCCATTGAGTAAAGTCAGAATGGCCCTCAACCCCCTCAAAGAGAACAAAAAGATACATAAAAAATGGAAATTCTATCACCTAGAGTAGTTTTTTTTCCTTCACATTTTATTATATTTTGTTATAGATTTAAGCATAAGCTTCTATAGTTGGAGGGTACCCCCTTTTGGGAAAAGCTGACCAAATTTTGTATAAGAACCGATCCTAAAGCTTGACCTTATAGTATATACAAAAACTACTAAGATGTGTTCCTTCTAAGAAAGCAATAATGGAATAAAAATTCACTCCCACGTAGAGTAGGGGCCTAGGTTTATGATAGTACAGCATGGACATTTACATAAATATCTTTGAAGGCCTAGAAACATATACTGTAAACAAAATGGCAAAATCATTTTGAAATCCAATAAACTTATCATAGGTGGGTTAAATAGAAATCGTTTGATCATATTAGACAGACTGACAGCATATTGAAGACTGAAATAGCTTTCAGTTAGCTATGCATTGTTTTTCCACAATCAAAAAAATTGTAAAACCTCTTACAAGAGGTATCAGTTAAACAAAGAGAAACAAATAAACAACCAATAGAAGGGCTCAGAGAGAAAATTCCAAGAACTGGGATACATACACTGTATACATGTGACCCCAAGTTTGATCCTAGGCACCAAGTCTCTCCCAGACCTGTTGGGATCGGCTGTGTTAGCCCATGCTGCTGGCTCCATGCAGTGCTGGCCCAAGCTGTTATTAGACCTGGCCTTGTCTTACAAAGTATCAATGGGAGGACAGCCCCAGGCAATCAGAAACAGTTGGAAAGTCCCCCAAGAAATGATAACAAATATACAGTTTAACATCACTATCATATTCTCACAGTCCCGGAATTTCTTTTTTATTTTTTTATTTTTTTGGTGAATTACAAGTCTTTCACAGTTATATTTCAGGTATATAGTGACAGTGAATTAGAACCATTCCCACCACCAGTGTTGACTTCACTTAAAATGCATCCCATACCTCCGCCCTTACTTCCTTAGACTGATAGTGTAATAGGTCCTTTTTGTGTATAGCTCACTATAGTTTGGGTCTCTTAATTCTATTGCCATTGACTTTGGTTTGGTTATTGAGGTTTATCTATTTTTTTATTTCCACTCAATGGTCATGAGACCTCTTGGCCCCTGGGTCCCATACACTTTTTTTTCTCCTTAGTTTGTAGAAAGACATAGAAATATGAAACAGAACAAGATGATACATGTTCTGCCCCATTTTTAAAAAATAATTAATTAATTATTTTATTTTCTTCTTTCTTTTTCTTTTTTTTAATTTTATTTATATTTATATTTATAGCTTATAATCAGGGGCTCCACTGCTTTATTATTTTTTACAGAACCATCAAACATGAATTATCTTGTTCTGCCTCATAATTTCATACCAAAGTTGAATACATGACTATGTAAGAAACTGATTTTAGTACAGTGCCTTAGCAGTTGAGATCTGGGAATATTAAATTTTAGATGTTGGGGTCAGAAAAAAGATAAAGGAGTTTTGGTGCAGGATCTAAACCAGATATTTAAAATCTCTCTTCACTTACCTGTCTTAGTTTCCTCATCTGTAAATCTTACTTGAAAATTATAATTGAACTTTCAAGGCCTAAATGTACTAATACATTTAAGTAATTTAATATAGTTCTTGGTATTTAATAATGAACATATCCTATGAACTACTTATGATTAAACCTTAATAAAATTATTATGCCCATATGTGGATTTTTTTCTCTAGGTACATTATTGAAACATAAATTGCTAAATCAGTACATAATATATAAGGCAGTTATTTCCTCAAGGGAGATAATAATATATGCATTCCACTAGTAATGAAGGTGGTTTCTTAATTCTCTTCAGTTCTAGCACTGCCATATGGACTAAATTGTTATTTGTTTGGTTTGAAGGCCAGTGGTTACTATCAGTTTAACAATGTTTGGGGTTACTTTGAACAATTATCCTGTGGGTCCAGAGACAGAACTGAGATAAGCAGTATTAAGGCAAGTCCTTTGCCATCTGCACTATATCTCTGGCCCTCAAAATTGTTATCTACACTATTTTATTTTTTATCTTTTTAAAGACAATTTTACTAGATATTATTTCATCAAAAATTACATTTCAAGAGGCTGGAGCAATGGTGCAATGATAGGATATTTGCCTTGCACGTAAATGACCCAGGATAGCATGCGGTTTTATCACCTTAAGTCCTAGATGGTCCCCCAAGCCAGGAGTGACTTCTGAGCACATAGCCAGGAGTAACTTCTGAGCGTCGTCATCTTGTGTGGCCCAAAACAAACAAACAAAAAATATTTCTATTTTGGCTATTTGTCCCTTTATCTTTAGCCAACTTTTTTATTTTTTGCTATGTTAACTGAAAATAAAATAAAAGGAGTCCATGATTCGTAAAACATTGCAATTGATCTCATTAGGAATATATAGTATACTTTGTCTCAGGAAGTATCACGAAAAACTTATTTTATATTAGCTTTGCTTTGTTATTTTTTTATTTATTTGAATAGATTACATTGTATTATATCAAGCTCCAATATTCAAAAAGGAGACATAAATCTGCAGCTGTTTATTCAAACCTATAAATTATTAAAATGTATACCATTAATTTTCCTAGCTGTATTTTCAAAATTTGTAAAATTCTTACTTTTTATTTTTATAAAGTAATATTTATTTTATTTGTATTAAAAATAAAAGAAGTTAAGGGACCGGAGCAGTGGCAAAGGCGATAAGGCACACTAGCCTAGGATTGGACCTCAGTTCAATCTCCCAGAGTGGCGTCTCATATGGTCCCCCAAGCCAGGATCTATTTCTGAGTGCATAGCTAGGAGTAACCCCTGACTGTCACAGAGTATGGCCGAAAGCCAAAATAAATAAATAAATAAATAAATAAATAAATAAATAAATAAATAAATAAAATAGAAGTAATTAAAAGTATATATTTTGACAATTATGTTCATTAAAATTATTTTTGTTAAAGTATATAATTAATTTATAGAAGCCATACATAATTTTTAAATGCAAAATTTTATATTATAATTAGGTATTATTATTATTTCGAACTAACTCCTATTAATACTTGAGTGGAAGGGCTAGAGATATATCAAAGCAGTAGGGCATTTGCTTGGTATGTGGCAGACAAAGACAGATCAGAGTTCAAGTTCCAGCATTTCAAGTCTGCCAGGAGCAATATCTGAGCATAGAACTAGGAGTAAAACCTGAGGAATGTTGAGTGTGGCCCAAAACAAACCAAAATGATTCTAGCATAGATACTACCACTACCAGATAAAAGGTGAAACCGTTTTTGATAAGCTATATAGGAAATTCATTACTAGAAAATGTATGGGGACAAAGGATAAAAATAATTATGAACTCTAAAATAGAAAAAAATGCTTCATAGTTAAAACAGAAGACAAAAGAGTTTGACAAGCACATTTAATTAATTACCATACTTAAACAATGTTACAGAAAAAATATATTGATAAATGATGTGTATTTTCAAGTACCATTTTTCAAATTTTAATCACTATATATATGTTTAGCAAATCAAAATTACAAATTTCCAGATCATGTGTTTGAAAAGAGTGCAACTTGGATATGCCTTTATTAGTATTAACTTTGTAATTGGAGCAAAATATGTTTAATATATATATTGAAATAGATGGCCTTTTTATACATCAATGACAGGGAAGAGATGGACGTTAATAAGGCAATCCCATTCACATTAGTGCCACACAAACTCAAATATGTGGAGTCAACTTGACCAAAAACATTTAAGACCTATACAAAGAAAACTATAAAGCCCTGCCTCAAGAAATAAAAGAGGATGCACAGAAATGGAAATGCATACCCTGCTCAGGGATTGGCAGCATTAACATCATTAAAATGACAACACTCCCCAAGGCATTATACAGATTTAATGTGCTCCCTCTGCAGGGGTCTCAAACTCAATTTACCTGTGGGCCACAGGAGGCAAAGTTGAGATGATCCTTGAGTGTAATGTCAGTAGTAAGCCTTGAACATTGGGGGCCTGACGCAACCAACTAAAACAAAACAAAACAAAACAAAAAGATTCCTCTAGGGCAGGGCCACAAAATGTTGAATGTTGTATGGAGGGCCATTTGCAGCCTGCAGGCTGAGAGTTTGAGACCCCTGCAAGACATCCATGACATTCTTTAAAGAAGTGATCAAACACTTTTGAAATTCATTTGGAACAAGAAATAACCTTGAATTGCTAAAGCACTCCTAGGGAAAAGGAATATGGGAGGCATTACTTTCCCAAACTTTAAACTGTATTACAAAGCAATAGTTATCAAAACAAAATGGTATTGGAATAAAGACAGACCCTCAGATCAGTGGAATAGGCTTGAGTACTCAGAGAATGTTTTCCAGACATACAATCACCTAATTTTTGACAAAGGAGCAAGAAATCATAAGTGGAGCAGGAAAACATCTTCAACAAGTGGTGTTGGCAGAAGTGGTTAACCACTTGTAAAAATGTGAACATAGATCCTCAGTTAACATCATGTATGAAGGTAAAATCCAAATGGATTAAAGACCTTGATATCAGACCTGATACCATAAGGTATATAGAACAACACATAGGTAAAACAGTCCATGACATTGAAACTAAAGGTATCTTCAAAGACAAAACTGTACTTTCCAAACAAGTGAAAACAGAGATTATTAACAAATGGGAATATAAAGCTGAGAAGCTTCTGCACCTCAAAGGAAATAGGGCCCAGAATACAAGAGCCAACCACCGCGTGGGAGAAGCTATTCACCCAATACCCATTATATAAGGGGCTAATATTCAAAATACACAGGTCACTGACAGCATTTTGCAAGAATAAAACAACTAATCCCATCAAAAATGGGGAGAAGCAATGGACAGACACTTTGATAAAAAAGAAATACAAATGGCCAAAAGGCACATGAAAAAATGCTCCTCATCACTAATCATCATTGAGATGCAAATTAAACAATTATGGGATGTCATCTCACACCACAGAGATTGTCACACATCACAAAGAATGAGAACAAACAGTGGTGGCAGGGATGTGGAGAGAAAGGAACTCTTATCCACTGCTGGAGGGAATGCCATCTAGTCCAACCTCTATAGAAAGCGATATGGAGATGCCTCCAAACATTGGAAATTGAGCTCCCATTCTACCCAGCTATGCCACTTCTAGGGATATATACTAGGAACACAAAAATACAATACAAAAATCCCTTCCTCACACCTATATTCATTGCAGCACTATTCACAATAGCCAGACTCTGAAAACAACCAAGATGCCCTTCAACAGATGAATGGCTAAAGAAACTGTGGTACATATACACAATGGAATATTATGCAGCTGTCAGGAGAGAAGTCATGAAATTTTCCTATACATGGATATACATGGAATATATCATGCTGAGTGAAATAAGTCAGAGGGAGAGAGATAGATGCAGAATAATCTCACTCAACTATGGGTTTTAAAAAAAAATAAAAGACATTTTTGCAACAATCCTCAGAAACAAATTGAGGAGGGCTTGAACTTCCAGCTCACTTCATGAAGCTCACCACAGAGTGGTGAGTGGAGTTAGAGAAGTCACTACACCAAGAACTATCATAACCATGTGAATGAATGAGGGAACTGGAAAGCCTGTCTAGAGTACAAGTTGGATTTGGGTGGGGTAGGAGATTTGAGACATTGGTGATGGGAATGTTGCACTGGTGAAGGGGGGGTGTTCTTTACATGACTGAAATCTAATCACAATTATGTTTATAATCAAGATATTTAAATAAAGATGTAAAAAGAGAATTATTGAATTTCCAAATGTATAAGATGCCTATGATGTCATATCCTCTCATATCCTGGTCATGTTTGCAAACTTGCCCAGGTGAGCTTTTGGTGGGTAGAAAGTGGTGAAAAGGAATGTATGGAAACAAACATCCAGGAGCAACAGCAGTGGGGTAAGTCTATCTCCTCCAAAGGAGGAGTATTTAAATAGTTATGCAGCCAAAAAAAAAAAAAAAAGTAACCCGGGTGTGGGAAGATTGAACAAATGGAATGGAATTTTCATACTGGTCAGGTACATATCTATTGTATCATATCTGTAGATTTGACCTTTGTGACTAGGGGAACATTAACTATATGACTAGAGGCTAGTGACCTAGGTGATGAGGGGGAACACTGGAGGTCCGCTCCTTTGTAACTTGCCAGATGTTTCCTTTAACAGGTGCTCATCTTCCCCTCCCCCAACAGGAGTGGGAGACTCCGTCTACAGGAGGCATCTTTTCAGAGGCTTTCTTTTGTGTTGTGAGTCTTCCATCCTAGAGTGTAAATCCCAGTGGGGTACAAATCTGGCATGAGGGGCCCCAGCTGCATCTCCCCTGCTTTTATTATTTCGGGGAGGTTGTAAAACACTCAGGCATTTGGGGGCCTGAGGGAATCATATCTCTTGAAAGTAAATTGATGCACTGTCACACATGTAATTTACTTTTACTGGAAAGCCCATGAGGCAGAAAGAAATAAGTAACAGAAAGCAAATCCGAACAAAAAACCTGGAGCGGGGGAATGACTAACTTGGGAACCATGAGAGGGGCCATGATTGGAAATCAATTTCTAAGCTAATTTTTAATATTGATTAATTTGGTAAAGCTATTTTCTGTAACCTCAAATTCTTTGATAGTAGCAACATTATTCCTTCAAAATCACGCTTTCCACCCTTTATACACTGTTATCAAGTTCATTTATTGGCAAGAGTGATATCAGAGTTGTTGGGAATTTTCCTTGAACGAGGCCACCCAATGAATCCCTAGCATCCCATATGGTCTTGCAAGCCCACAAAAAGTTATTTCTGAGCGCAGAGCCAGGATTAACCTCTTAGTACAGCCTGGTGTGACCCCCAAAACAATCAAACAGAGACAAAAAAATCCCATTTACAATTTGCCTCAGAAAATAAAATCTCTTGGAGTCAACTTAAATGAAGTAAAAGATCTATACAAAGAAAACTTCAAAACACTGCCTCAAGAAATACAAAAAGATAGGGGCCAGAGCGGTGGTACAAGGTGCAAAGTGTTTGCCTTGGCCTCGTTACCCTTGGAACTACCGTAGTTCAATCTCCTGGCATCCCATATAGCCCCCCAAGCCAGGAGTGATTTTTGAGTCTATAGCCAGGAGTAACCACCAAGCATCACCAGGTGCGGCCCCAAAAAAACAAATAACAAAACAAAATGAAACAAAACAAAAAAAGAAATATAAGAAGACAAAAGAAAATGGGGGCATGTACACTGAGGATTGATTTCATTAAAATGAGAATAGTTTCCAGAGCACTGTATAGATTTAATGTATGCTCCCTAAGGATACCAATGAGATATTTCAAAAAAGTGGATAAAATACTTCTGAAAGTCCTACAAATGACTGGCTGATAGAACCATGACCAGACTGTATGTATCCTATAACCAATAAAAAGCCGTAGTCTAGAATTTGAGCTATGGCCTGCACAACAACCATGATCTCCAGTTCCAAAGGTTTGTCTGGGACAATTGCAATGGAATGTGTCTTCTGGAAACATCCTAGGATCAAAGTAAAGACCGAAACCACCAACCACAGAAGATGGATTAAAATGACACTGAGGAAGCAGAACTTCTAGAATCACAAAGAAAAACTTTATCATAAGTTCCACCCCTTGACTTGTGTAGATACTGAGATCTTTAGATACGGAGGTCTGATTTTATCACCCAAGATGGAGCAAAAGTCTTCCAAACAGCACAAAAGCACCAAGGAGAGAATAAATGAACCTGTACGGAGTCTATAGTTAATTCCATGACAATATACTCTAGGGTGGAGAAAACCTGTATCTCTTAGGCTAAGGGAATTCCTCTTTGAATGACCCCAATATTTACTGTGCCTGTGCAGGAGGGAAAAAACAAAGCACAAAATAATTTTTCCCTTTTTTTTAATTTATCTTATCTAGCTTTTGTCAATTTCTTTGTTTTGGTGTGGTTATTGAAGTTGTTGTCTCCATTTATATATATAAAATATATTATAATATATGTATAATATATATATTCTTCCTTTCTCTTCTTTCTTTATGTGCTCTGCCATGTTTTTATCTCAAGATCATGGCTTTTATGTGGTGCCTACCTTTATTGTTGGAATGCTCACTGGATATTTTATTTTATTTGACACTTCGTTTTGGACTGCTGGAGTGATTCACCATTTTCCCCTTCATCTCTCAAACTGAGGATGAGAGCCTCTAGACGGACCCCTCCCATTTTTGGTGTATTTGATTTTTACTCCAGTGTATTACTTTTCCCTTCTTCAAACAAAACCATGTAATTTGATCTATCTAGTTCTGACTCCCAATTATCAAGACCACACTAAGTAGCAAGTTAGGCACAGAGGAGACCACATACTCTTGCAGGCCTGGGGCTGAGGGAGGTAGATATGGGAGGTAGGATGGGAATGGAGTTGTAGGGAGAACAATTCGGTGATGGGAATCCCCCTGATATTAAGTTAACATGTACCTAAAATATTATTGTCAACAAGAGCTTACTTTACATGCAAAAATTAGGGGTGGTGGGAGGACAATTTTGGTGGTGGGAATTCCCCTGATTCAATATTAGTATGCAATTTAAATATTACTGTGAAAGATATGTAATCCACTTTGCTCAAAATAAAAATTATTATTAAAAAATGGAGACAGGAAAAAAAATAAAAAATAATACTTCTGAAACTCATTTGGAGCAATAAATGTCCACATATAGCTAAAGCAATCCTTGAGGAAAAATGATGGGAAATATCACTCTTCCCTGTACTATAAAGCTATCATCACTAAAACAACATGGCATTTAAATAAAGCAGACACTCAGTATTATGAGACTAACCCCAGGCATATGATATAAGGATCACGAAATAATAAGTGAACCAAAGAAACCCTCAGCAATCGATGTTGTGAAAACTTTTCAACTACATGCAAAAAATTGACTCAGACTTTATCTAATGCCATGACAAAGGTGAAATAAAAATGTGTTATAACCTTGATATCATATCTGAAACCAAAGTGTATATGGAAGTAAACATATGCAGAACATTCTAAGACATTTACACTAAAGTCATCTTTAAGGAGAAAATACTGGGTGGGGGGGCATATAACACAGCAGTAGGGCGATTGCCTTGCATGCATCCCATATGTCTGGCATCCTATATGAGCCAGGAGCAATGTCTGAGCCAGCACCAGGAGTAACCTCTTAGAATCACTGGGTGTGCCCCCCCCAAAAAAAAACAAAACAAAAATAAAAAAGGAGGAAATATTGGTGACCAAAATATTGGAAGCAAAAATTTATAAATTTAACTACATTAAACTGAGAAGCTCTACACTTCAAAGGAAATAGTGACTAGGAGGATACAAAGACTACCCACAGAATGGGAGAAATTACTCACACAGTACCTATCAGATAAGTTGTTAATATATATGTTATACAAGGCATGATAGAATTTAGCAAGAGAACAACATCTAAACACTTTCAAATATGGGGGAAGGTGATGAACAGATATTTCCTCAAAATAAAATAGAGTGACTAAAAGACAAATGAAAATAATACACTACTTAACTAATCATTTGGGAGATGAAAGTCAAAACAATTATGAAGTTTCATCGCAGATCACAGAGACTGGCATATATCACAATG